>MU709577.1:4571-18823 GCA_026770625.1 Nicotiana glauca
AGTTCCAAGTTCAAAAGTTAAGGACATGTAGTCCTGAAGTCCTAAACTTAGAGTTTCAAGTTCAAAAATTAAGGACATGTAGTCCTGAAGTCTTGAAGTTAAGGACATGAACATAAGGGTATTTTCGTCCGGCCGGTTAAAGTTTATTAAACCAGTGGCTAAAAACTAAAGATATTTAAAACGCTGGCTTTAAAATAAAGACATGAGCCGTTAGTGGCTATCTGTGCACATCCCCCTCAAAAATGTAGTTTTGGTCCCATTTTTATCTAAGCTAACGTTTTGCCATATATTTTCAAATTTGTTTTGAAATATCTGATTTGGGTAAAATTTAATTTGAAGATGAAAATATGTTTGGATATACGTTTTCAAAATATATTTTGAAAAAACATATGTATTGAGCTAATTTTGGGATTTGATATTTGGAATTTAGGATTTTACCAAAATATAAAACTATGGCCAAACATGTGTTTGCCAAATAGAACCAAAATTTATTTTGACAAACTCAATGGCCAAACGGTCCTAAGATTCACAGTTGACCATTTAATATGTTGGACGTTGGATTTTGGTTCAATAATAAACGGGACCATTTGATTATCAAGTCCGTGCACTTGGAGAAAGCGCAGTCAAATAAGATGAAAAGAGATCAGTGTATATTGATCACACCCAACTCCGTCTTATAAAAATTATTAATCAATTGCTATAAATATATAATTCGGTTCAGTCTGAAGTCGAATCCTACAGGGAACTAATCTATTTACTACAACTTTGAACACTGTTAATGAATAGCTCAAACAATCCCCGAATGCAAGATTTTTTTTAATGGATAATGAGTAGTATTTAGTTAACTAATGAAAAATAATACTAAAACTAGCAATAATCAAGAATAGAGTTAAATTCAATGGTAGAATGGTCTAGGGTTATTGATTTTTCCAGTTGTCAGATTAATTCCTAACACGTTAGCTATAATCTCGCCGTAATAGTCTATAAGAAATATGAGTTCTAGGTTACCACAATTATCTCTCGATCAATTACGATAATTTACTAGAATCATTCTCTCGAACTACTCTAGTTAACAATTTATACAACTCGGAATTATTCCACCAAAGCTTTCTTATCTCTAACCCCGCTTTTAAATTCAAGTAGTTAATCTCTTAACTTACCCAAAAGTGTTGTTGTTCAACAATAATCTAATCTAGTATTCTTTCTCAAGCAACACAAGATAACGAGACACGATTAATCAAGGGCCCTTTCAATTAATCACATGACAACACATAGTTGAACAATTATAGAATACGAAACGACTTAATTAGATCAAAACGTAATCAAGACTTCATCCAACAATTGGTTCCATCAACCATAGACTAAATATTAAAATATTTAGCTACTCATGGTAAAACAAGATAAAGCCATAAAATAATTCATAATTCGCAAACTATTGATAACAGGAAGAAGAATGAAAAACTCGAATGGTGTCTTGATCTTCTCACACTTGTTCTTGCCTCCAATTGAGTCTAAAAACAAGCTTAACCTTCACTTGGGCGAGTTTGTTGAGTTTATATAGGGTTAGGATAAGTTTCCCACGCATTACACTTTAGCCCTTAAACTTTCTTGGCCTTATCCAGATCGACCGCAGTCGCGGGCGTGGTCTGACCGCGGTCATTTTAGACTTTTTATTTTTCGCCTTTCCTTCACCGCGTTTCAGTCGCGTCCCTACCGCGTCCGTGGTGGACTGTTGCCCAATTTTTCTTCGCCTTTTCTTGCTCGTTTTCATCCGAGCTCTTCTCGATTGGTCTTGTATCTATATATTTGACCCCAAAACACTCTATATCCTCATCCTAACTTGGAGTAACTCCTGCAAAGCATAAAAACCTCAATTAGAGCATTTTGTTATCATTTAGCACTTAAAACATCAATAAAGTATGGTTAACTTAGAGCATAAATAGCCTCTACATCGCATAATATAGGCTAGTATCAACACCACACACTTAAACCGTCGCTAGTCCTCTAGCAACAAAACCACACTCTATGGCCCAATCATCACCGGGTCAATTCCCTACTCCTTATACCATGAATACTTCACATAGGTAGACTACCTTAGCGTAACATCCTAACTTCAAGAGTGGACTCTCTTTCTAGCCACGTAATGTCCCTAGCCGGCTTTCACACTCTCAGTCAGAGGTCTAGACTTAGCTTTCCTTTATGAATCATGTGCCTACTCACCACAAAAAAGACTTGTGTCATGGTCATTATAATTCACACACCGAGGAGTTCAAATACGTAATATTTCACTCACCCTCAGAAATAAATTCTTATGCTACAAACAACGCACCATAGGCTTACCCGTAGTGTAATACTCGACTAATCGGGCCGATTTGGTCTAGAATCAAGTAGGACTTTATTTGGTTGTAATATTGGCTGCAGGACATGTGGGATATATATGGGTATAGTAACTATGCCTCCCTAAGCACTTCAATATATTTTCCACTTTTAACCTCATACCTTTGTCAAACCTTCATTTCACCTTTACATCATTGAGTTAAACCCCTTGCTTCTTTAAGCACACTTTCTATTTTAAAAACCACCACCATTTTGAGACTTATTCTTTTTTTTTTTTTTAAATATTCACTTAGTCTCTTCTCTTTTTTTTCCCCAGATTCGGGTGGCTTCTAATCTTGTTTATCACACAGTGCACCCTTTTTTTTTATGTCTTCTTGGTTCCACTCAAAAGCCTAACCAGCCACCCCACACTTTAGCTTTTCCATATTCATAATAATCAAGTGCTTCTAAGAGGTGATAGGGTTCAAAAAGATAGATACTTTAAAACTTGGGTAAGGCTTGTAATGTGGTTGCCAAAGAAATAGGATTACATGCTCAAAGGGGTTAACTAGTATATATACACTCAGGTGGGTGAAAACATATATAGATATGTTTAAAGGAAACGCTTATATCACTTTCCAGACCAATTAAGACTACCATTTCTCTTCGTACACACACAGGGCAAGTTATAGGCATTGAGTGTCAGCATAGAATACACAAAGCCTCACTCACACTTGGCACATGACTCAATGCAGTTAGGACCATCGGACACTCTGCTCAAAGTGCTTAAGCCAACTCAAGAACACACAATTTAAGGCTTTATTGCTAGAGTCAATTAATGAGCCTAAGTGTCACACTAAAGCAATATCTATTCAAGGTACCATGGAGTCGAGGGATCCTATTTCTATTCTTTGCTCGCCTAAAAATTCCTAAACTAACAAAAAGAAAAAAACTACCTACACCCGGTTCAAATGGAAACCCTTGAAAAAGAACCGTGGTTTAAAGAAAAATCAAGGGGAAGTTGATACACTACTTAACAAAAGAAAATATTTTTTTTGTTCGACTTAAGTTCCTCAAGAGAATCGTCGAGAGGTGTCTGTCTTCGAGCCAAGTCGATGTTAATTAACAGCAACCAAAAATACCAAACAAATATATACAATTGTACAACAATAACAACCGTCCCCCACCCATACTTAAAGATTTGGCATGTCCCCATGTCAAGGAAATTAAATCAGAGTAAGGTAAGGGGACTTCCTTGGTACTAAGTCCTGATCAGAGACGATGCCAGGTTCGAGGTGACACGCTCGTCCTAGCGCCCGAAGCCAGCCCATGATCGTTTTCTCTGACCTAGCATTTTGAGTAGCCAAAATATCAACTCTAGCACTCAAGTCATTCATAGGCTAGCCATATTCTGTTCCAAGGCAATCATCCGGGTACTTCGGTGAGCCTGTGATGGGCTTGCCTCATCAGCAATCTGCCCCGGTGGGGCGGCAACATGCATAGCTCCCTCATTATCATTATCGACATCACCATCATCTACCACAACCTGCTCTTTCCCAACTGTGATTTTGCTAGCTTTGTATGGGGCTTTAGAAGAGAAAAAGAAAAAAGAGAAAAAAATAAATAAAAAAAATAAAATAACAAAATTAATTAGAATTTACCTGGGCAGGCAGAATAGTCGTAATTTGCCACGTCTAAACCACGGTCGCGGTGAAAAAAGAAAAATAAAACAGAATAGTCATGATTCACCGCGCCCGGGCCGCGGTCCCACTGCGATCGCGGTGGTCCAGAAACAAAATATGTCTAAAATGTCGCGCCCTGGGCACGGTCCCACCGCGATCGTGGTCACGGGCTTCCAAAAAAATTTTCCTTTTCGGAGTTAGTTCTTGACCTCGACTTCTCCTAATATGCACCAATCTTGCCCTGTACACTAATAAAAGGGTTAGTATCATACACATCAAGTACAACATCAAAACAAAAAGAGAAACAAAAGAAAACATGGGTTGCCTCCCACGCAGCACCTGATTTATCGTCGCGACATGACGCATGCTTTGATTATCACTCCTCATTCACGTACTGGGGCTCTTCCAAAGTTATTACCACTCTATCCCCTTTTTCGTTGGCCATGCCAAGGTAATGTTTTAACCTTTGCCCATTCACTCTGAAATTATTTGTCCTATCTTATGATTCAGTATCTACAACTCCACTTAAGAACATTTGCACCACTATAAAGGGTCCTGACCATCGGGACTTCAACTTACCCGGAAATAATCTCAATCTCATGTTGTATAATAACCCTAGATCTCCGGGTTTGAAGTTTCGATCCAATATGTGCTTATCATGCATTAGTTTCATCTTTTTCCTTGTATATTCTAGCACTCTCAAATGCCTGGAACCTGAATTCCTCGAGCTCATGTAGCCCAGTGATTCTGCTAGTGCCTGCGACCTCCATATCCAAATTCAACTGCCGCAATGCCAAAGTGCTTTATGTTCTAGATCTACCGGAAGGTGGCATGCCTTTCCAAACACAAACTTGTACGGTGACATACTAATTAGAGTTTTAAGTGTTTTGCAGTACAACCCCAATGCATCATCCAGCTTCTTCGCCCAATCGATCCTTGTTGCATTCACTGTTTTTGTAAGGACACTTTTAACCTCCCTATTTGACACTTCAACTTGCCCGCTCTACTGTGGGTGATAAGGTGATGCTACTTTGTGGCAAATTCCATGCTTTTCCAATAGGTGTGTGAATGCTCTATTACAAAAAAAGGGTTCCACCATCATTGATTATAGCTCTCAGGGTACCAAAACATGTGAAGATGTTTTTCTTTAGGAGACTTGTCTTTTTGCATCATTGGTCGGGAGAGCCACCGCTTCGATCCACTTGGAGGCATAGTCAACCGCTGCCAATATATATTTGTTACTGTACGAGCTGACAAACGGCCCCAAAAAGTTGATCCCCCACATGTCAAAGACCTCCACCTCTTGAATTGTAGTCATTGGCAACTCGTGACGACGAGAAATGCTGCCTGTCCTTTTGTATTCATCGCATCTTTTGACCCAAGCGTGGGCATCCTTGAATAGAGTTAGCCAATACAAACCCGATTCCAACACCTTTGCTAATGTCCGAATTCCTCCAAAGTGTCCACCATATGGTAAATCATGGTAAGAATGCAAAACTGAATGTTGATCTTTCTCGAGGATACACCTCCGGATCAAGTTATCTACACATATTTTAAACAGTAGAGGTTCATCCCAATAATAATACCGACAATCGGGAAAGAACTTTTTCTTTTGAATTGAAGAGAGTTCATAAGGTACAATACCGCTTGCTAAATAATTAGTAATATCAGCATACCATGGCGCCTCCTCCATTGTCATAGCAAGTAATTGTTCATCTGGGACTGTCTCTGTGATATCTTCGACCTCCACTCTCTTTTTTGCTCCTTCCAACCTCAAGAGGTGGTCTTCCACTTGATTGTTCGTTCCTTTTCTATCACGGATTTCTAGGTTGAATTCTTGTAGCAATAGAACCCAGCGAATCAAGCGTGGCTTTGACTCCTTCTTTGCTATCAAGTACCTAATTGTTGCATGGTCAGTATAAACAATAACTTTGAGCCAATTAAGTATGACCTGAATTTGTCGAAGGCAAACACTATTAGGAGTGTTTCATTTTCTGTGATAGTATAATTAAGTTGTGCACCACTGAGCGTCTTGCTTGTATAGTAAATTAGGTGCATCATCTTGTCTTTTCGTTGCCCTGGGACTATTCCTATAGCATAATCACTGCGTCGCACATGGGCTCGAGCGGTTGCTCCCAGTTGGGTGCAAGAATGATATATGCTGTCACCAATCTCTTTTTCAGCTCCTCAAAGGCCGACCTGCAATCATCAGAAAACACAAAGGGCTAGTCTTTTTAAAGCAGCTTACATAAGGGGTTAGCATTCTTGGAACAATCCTTAATAAACCGCCTATAGAAACCTGCGTGCCCCAGGAAACTTCTCACTGCCTTTACCGAAGTGGGTGGCGGCAGCTTCTCAATCACATCAACGTTGGTGTGGTCAACTTCAATTCCCTTTTTGGACACTCGATGCCCCAACACTATTCCTTCTTGTACCATAAAATTGCACTTCTCCCAATTCATCGCTAGATTTGTCTCTACACATCTTTTGAGAACTCTTCTTAGGTTGTGAAGACAATCTTCAAATGAATCCCCCACCACGGAGAAATCATCCATAAACACCTCCATAATATCCTCAACTATGTCAGTGAAAATGGCTAACATGCACCCGTTCGAATGTAGCTGGTGCATTGCAAAGCCCAAAGGGAATTCTCCAAAAGGCAAAGATGTCATACGGACAAGTGAATAACATTTTCTCTCTATCTTCTGGGGCTATTTATATCTGGTTATACCCCGAGTATCCATCCAGAAAATAGAAGTGAGATCGCCCAGCTAACCTGTCCAACAATTGGTCAATGAAAGGCAAGGGGAATGGTCCTTCCGGGTGGCTGCATTCAGTTTCCAATAGTCCATGAAAATCCGCCACTCCGTGACTGTACTAGTTGAGATTAAATCGTTCTTCTTATTCTATATTACCGTCATCCTCCCTTTTTCGGTACACATTGGACAGGACTGGCCCAATTGCTGTCAGAGATGGGGAAGATGATCCCCGCATCTAACCATTTGATCACTTCCTTCTTCACCACCTCTTTCATATTCAGGTTCAACTTCATTGATGTTCTCTGGAAGGTTTGTGACCTTCTTCCAGGAGAATCTTGTGCATATAAAAAGCTGGGTTGATACCCTTTGTGTCCGCTATGGTCCAATCAATGGCAGTCTTACATTCCTATAACACCTGTAGGAGTTGCTCTACCTGCACGGATAATAAACTCGATGATATAATAACAGGTAAAGTAGAATTAGGCCCTAAAAAAGCGTACCTGAGGTGATCTGGAAGCGGTTTCAGGTCCAACTGTGGTGGCTCCTCTATCGATGGTTTTACAGGTGGGGTTGTTCTTTCTGCTAAGTCTAGGGGCTTGAACTGGGGTTTCCTTACCCAGAACCCTTGACCTTCTAGAGCCATGACCCACTCTGCAAACTCTTCATCATCCACATGTTCCAGATTCATCAAGCAAGCTTCTAACGAATCCCAGATAATAATAGTCTCATCCTCCTCTTGTAATATCACATATACGACCTCCACTAGTGAGCAATTTGCAAATTCGCTGAGTCTCCTCATAGATTGTTGAACATCGAATATGATTTCTTCATTGTTCAACCTCATTTTCAATTTCCCAGTCTCACAATCAATCAACGATCTCCCTGTGGCTAAAAATGGCCCACACAGAACTGACAATCAAGAATGACGAAGTCGAAAGGGAATACGAATTTTCCCACTTGAACAAGCACATCATCAAGAATTACAGTCAGTCTTTTCACTATGCGATCAACCAGTTGCAACAACATTGAGGTCGGTCTAGCTCTGACAGTGCCTAGTTTTGTATAGATTGCCAAAGGCATCAAGTTTATGCTGGCTCCCAAATCACACAATGCTTTAGCAAAACCATAACTCCCAATAGTGCATGGGATAGTGAAACTACTTAGATTAGAAACCTTTTGAGCCATAGGTCTTGTCACTACTGCGCTGCAGGTCTGTGTCAGAGTGATAGTGGACAGGTCCTGAAAGTTAAATTTTTGCGACATCAGTTCCTTCATCATTTTTGCATACCCTAACATTTCCCTCAAAGCATCCATCAGTGGAATATTCAATTGAATTTCTCCGAGCATTTCCATGAACTTACTGTATTGATCATCTTTCTTTTGCTTTGCCAACCTCTGAGGGAATGACGCAGGAATAAACCCCTGCCCACTGCTTTGCATCTTTTCTTTGCTGGAAGCTTTTTCTACTACCTGTTCTGGGGGTTGTTCACCTTTATTCTCCTTTCCCTTGTCAACCTGTGCTTTCTCGATTACAACCTCGGTGAGCTCTGCTGACTCATCGATCTCTAATGTAACTAGGGTAGCTGGAGTAGTTGGCATTATCTCTCTCCTGGATTGCGCAACTTCTTGCTCCCTGTCTAGATCTCTCCTATTTCCAAGACTCACTGCCATGAGCTGATTCAGGTTCTGCTCCTTTGGATTAACGTTTGTATCTACAGGCAATGTTCCTTGTGGGCGATTGTTTAAGGCTATAGATAGCTGTCCTAAGTGAGTTTCATTGCCTTTGATTGCTGAGTCATCTACAACTAACTTCTCTTGCATCTGTTCATTTGTCCCAATGAGTTGTTTAAGCATACTCCTGATTTCGATCATGTTACTATCCTGCTGCTGCTGAGGTAGTTGGTAGGTCAACTGTTGCTGGTGTTGCTGATTGTAGCCAAGTTGCTTTTGGTAAGATATGACTTGGCCTTGTGGTCGTGCTCCTCCTAGATTGGGGTTGTGCTGTGGCTGGTTCGGTCTTTACTGCTGGTTTGCTGTTGGTCCCCATTGTTACCCACCTTGCCTCTGACCTCCAAAATTATTGACATAATTCATGTCTGCTGTGAATCCCTAGTTGTCATTCTCTCCACTCCACGAGAACGCATATGACTGGTTTACGCAAGGAGTACACAAGCCTCCATTTGCGGTATCCACAATGTGTACCTTTTTCTTACCCATCTTATTGATTTTCTTTGTCAGCAAGCTCATCTGGGTCATAAGAGTGGCTATGTTTTCTGCGTGTGTGTTGTTTGGGGTCAAGAGAGACAAGATGAACTATTGGAGTGAGTGTTGTGTCTCTCGCCATCCAGCCTGAATTTTGAGACATCTTGTCAAGAAGAATCTTGCACTATGTGAAAGTTTTGCTTAAGAATGCACCCCGGCTGAAGCATCTACATTGTCCTTCAGACTGTCAGCCAAACTCATATAGAATCTCTATCCTAGCATCTGATCCGGAATGCCATGGTGAGGGCACTTCACCAACATGCCCTTAATCCCCGGATGGAAGATTTTTTTTAATGGATAATGAGTAGTATTTAGTTAACTAATGAAAAATAATACTAAAACTAGCAATATTAAAAAATAGAGTTAAATTCAATGGTAGAATGGTCTAGGGTTATTGATTTTCCCAGTTGTCAGATTAATTCCTAACACGTTAGCTATAATCTCGCCATAATAGTCTATAAGAAATATGAGTTCTAGGTTACCGCAATTATCTCTCGATCAATTACGATAATTTACTAGAAGCATTCTCTCAGACTACTCTAGTTAACAATTTATGCTACTCAGAATTATTCCACCAAAGTTTTGTTATCTCTAATCCCACTTTTAAATTAAAGTAATTAATCTCTTAACTTACCCAAAAGTGTTGTTGTTCAACAACAATCTAACCTAGTGGTCTTTCTCAAGCAACACAAGGTAAGTAGACACGATTAATCAAGGGCCCTTTCAATTAATCATACGACAACGCATAGTTGAACAATTATAAATAAGAAACGGATTAATTATGTCAAAACGTAATCGAGACTTCATCCAACAATTGGTTCCATCAACCCTAGTAAATGTTTAGCTACTCATGGTAAAACAAGATAAAACCATAAAATAATTCATAGTTCACAAACTAATGATAACGGGAAGAAGAATGAAAAACTCTAATGGTGTCTTGATCTTCTCACACTTGTTCTTGTCTCCAATTGAGTCTAAAAACAAGCTTAACCTTCACTTGGGCGAGTTTGTTGAGTTTATATAGGGTTAGGATAAGTTTCCCACGCTTTACACTTTAGCCCTTAAACTTTCTTACCCTTATCCAGATCGACCGCAGTATATTAGACTTTTTGTTTTTCGCCTTTCTTTCACTGCGTTCCAGCCGCGGCCCTACCGCGGTCGCAGTGGATTGTTTTTGAAGTTTTATGAGTGATCTGAGTGAAAAATTTGAAAAAATCTAAAATTCTTCTTCAAATGAAAATTGAAATTTTATGGCCAAACAATAATTTCAAAAAATGTGATTTTTTTTGAAAAATAAGTGAAAAAATTCATATGTTCAAACGGTCTCAAGGTTAAATTATATCCATACTATGTCATATCAAGTTTATAAGATACTTAAAAGAGTTTATGAAGGTACTTATCACCTGTTAATTATCTAAATTTTCCACACTTAACGTTTAGCAACAAAATTGGTTATATAGTAAGCGGAACCATTTCCTCTTGGCAATGGCACTGTGAGAACGACACGCAAATCAGGTGAGTTACAATAATATACAGTAAATGTTTTTTCTTGTTTTTTCATTTGGTGTTTGGAAATCATACATTGGGTGTGAAATGGCTCTAATTAAAGGTGATTTTGAACTGAAACTCTGGTTAAGTATTAAGGAGAATTTACCTTAATTAGAAATATTTTATAAGTAAAACAGGCAAATTAATTAATTAAATGTTAATGAGGAGAAGCTTTAGTCAAAGTGTGTTAGAAATAGTCAAAAAGTAATAAAATACTAGTGAAATTTAAAAAGTAAAAACAAAGGAAAAGTGTGAAAATAAATACTAGGAATAGTATAAAGAGGTAAAAAAACAGAAAAGCTTTTACCTATCCAAGTTCTGCTACTGTTCTTCCTCTGCCACCTTTCAGTACTGCTACAGTATTAGCTAAGCTTCTCCATTATACACACCATACTATCCTCTTCCCCCCCTCATAAACACACACACACACACACACTCTTTTCTCCATCACTTTATTAGTACCTTTTCTTCATACTATAATATAATAGAACCTGTTGTTATACTATACTGGCTTTACCAACTATGGAAGCTTTCAGTTTACTTAAGTACTGGCGTGGTGGTGGCGCCACCGGTGTTTTCTCCACCGATTCCGCCAATGCTAATCCTCGCACCACCGGTTCTACAACCATCGTCACCGCCGTCAGTAATCACTCGTCAGACTCTGATTCCGACGACGAAGGAGACGACGGACCGTTTTTTGACCTTGAGTTCACTTCGGTTCCTGACGATGAAGCCGAAGAAGAAGTGAAGGTTGAAAATGAAAGGTGTAAAATTAGTTCTGAGTTGGATGAGTCGTCGGAAAATGAGATTAATGAAGGAGAACTGAAATTCACGCTTTCCACGTCGTCCGGTTCGAGTATTGACGACGGTCCGGATCCGAACGTATCACTCTCACCGTCTGATGATCTTTTCTTCAAAGGTAGTTTGGTACCAATTGAGCCGTCGTCGCTGTTGCTAACCGCCTCCGAAGCAAATTCGAAATTTACTTCCTCACTGTTAAAGTCCGCAACAAAATTCAGAGTGTTAATGCTGAAACTGAAGAAGCAAAAATTTACAGCGCCAAGTAAAATTGAAAAATCTGAAGGTGATGGTGACGGATTTGTCTCAGCTACTACTCCTAAGCTGCGGCGGAAGAGAGTATCAGAGAGCGAAAAAGAAGAGCCTCCAAATCTAACACAGAATAAGTTTTTCACTGTAAAGTTTAAGGTTGAAGAAGTTCCTATTAAGTCGTTGTTTACTAGAGATAACAGGTCAAAAGACAAAATTAACAGCGGCAAAATAGAGAAGCGAAATCCAGAAGAAGCTTGTTCAACAAATAATGCAGCAAATTCAGCTTCAGATGAGAAGAAATTTACTAAAGATGTAATGCAAAAGTATTTTAAAAAAGTGAAACCTCTATATATTCGCGTCTCAAAACGTTACGGCGAGAAGCTTAAGTTCTCAGAACAGTTAGGTTTACCAGGAAATGTTGCAACGAATAAGGCCGGTCGTTCGCCGTCTCCCTCGGCGTCGGCGAAGGAGGACCCGGTGATTGACGCGGCACCGGCGGCAGAGAAGAACCAGAAGCATGGGAATATTCCGTCAGGGCTGCGAATAGTCCGGAAACATTTGGGGAAAAGTAGATCGGCGTCGTCGGCGGTTGTTGCGGCGGCTCCGGTAGCATCAAACCGGCGAGACGACTCACTATTGCAGCAACAAGATGCTATTCAAGGCGCCATTTTACATTGCAAGAGGTCTTTCAATTCATCTAGAGGTAAATTTAACTAACATTTCAGAAATTTAACTTATAAAAATAAAATTTACTCTACAGTGGAGTACATATTTTCTTAACACATTTTCCTTTTTTTTTCTTTAAATTTGTTTTAGATTCGGAATCATCCATTTTATCACGTTCAGCAAGCGATGCATCACACGAAAAATCAACGAGTTTGACTACAGATTTATCTACATTAGAGGAGGCCAAAGCAGTGAGAAATTAGGAATTCGTTAATTGAAATCTTTTAAATTAAGATAATTATGTTTACAGTCATTTATTATTATAGTACTTAGTTTAGTTTGGGTAGGTTGTGGCTTTTTTCTAGAGGTTTTCCTCGATTACTGAGATTTCAACGGTCATGGTAAAACAACGAGAGAAATGAGTGGTCAATTATCAGTTTTTACTCGTGCTTTGCTCTTTGTAAATAATTAATTAGCACTTTAATATTATATATTTATACTACTGCTCATTTTAGTTAGTAGGAGTTGCTTGTAAATTGTAATCTGCCCGAAGCTTGTAAATTGTACTACTACTACTTTTTGCTTTTCATGCATTTCTAGTTTATGTTTGTGTATCCTACAAAAATATATGGGTTCAAAGTACAATATATATACCAAGTAGGGTCGGGCCCATCACTTATACCTTCTCCTACCCGAAAAAGGGCAAGTTTTAGGCCTGGATGGCCGCGGTTCTACCGCGGTCGTGGTCAAACTGCGGCCAAACACCCTCTCAGATTCTTCATTCGTCCGCGAATGCCTTCTGCCGCGGTTCTGCTGCGGTCGCGATAAAACCGCGGTTTTTCACTCTGTTTCGTTTGGAATGTGAAAAAATGTAAAACATGAAAGTTGTAGTCCTTTGAGTTATCTTTCCAACCATATATTATGGAGCCCTAATGGAGTTTTGAGAAAAATGTTATGTCTATTTTACTATATAGTGCGCAATATGCCTCATCGAGTCTTCGTTTGTTCTCAACTATCAAATTTGACCCCCGAACACGATCCCGGCTTAATTCCTTGAGCTTTTACTCAGACTTCAAAGCTTCAAATCACTTAAATACATTCCATAACATCTATATAGCTCAGAATCACACCTACAAGGCATAAAACACACAATTAGTGCAAAACACTAGCGATTAAAGCGCAAACTCAACTAAAATACAGTAAATTAGAGCGTAATAATCGACTAAAATACGTTATTATAGCCTATCATCAAACTACAAAGTTATTAGTATAAACCATAGCTTTTATAATTAAAGTATTTTAAAAACTATTTGGAAAACCTTACAATATTGTAAATGGAGGGGGTAATTATTACACTAGAGTGGATAAGATTTTAGTAACTCCTCAAGGTTCCATTTACTAATACTTGTTGAGGGAGTACGGGCCGGGGTTGGCGTTTGAGTTACGGGTTCAGCCGAACTCAATAAGTTTTGTTAAAATTTTGTATTTGTTTGATAAAAGTAATTGATAATATATAAATTATTAATTTAGAACTCAATGTAACACCCTATTAGCAATATTGTCCGCTTTGAGTTTAGGTCCGCACGTTTTTAAAACGCGTCACTCGTGTTTAAGACATGTTTACTTATATACCTAGTATCTCTTTTGTGTTTTGTCGATGTGAGATTCGCCTAGGGAGTCACCTTCCCTCTTCCCTTAAGCCTCACTACCGTTTAAGGTTGCACGCGGAGTAGCCTTAATACCACATGTGATAGCCCATCCTTACTAGTAGTATTGTTTGTTTTGGGCTTAGGCCCGCACAGTTTTAAAACGCGTCACTAGGGTCTAAAACGTGTTTACTTATGGGGTTTTTACCTAGCTATACTATAATAGCAACATATTTACCACATTTATTTAGGTTCCTTATTAATTACTATGTATATCTATATTTACTAGTTATATACAAAATCATAAAAAAAAAAAAAAAAAA
>MU709577.1:21032-80107 GCA_026770625.1 Nicotiana glauca
CTTAAATCTAGCCTATAAGTTACATGACACCCAACCCTTATTTCCAATAATTCCCCATACATTTAAGATTCTTTCCTTTTCCAAAGAATTACAAAAACATCTTCTCTCTTTCTTAACATTTATCCAAAATTATTCTTACTCACGCTAAGAAATTTCGTTTAACCACTTTTATCCAAAATCTTTCTTACCCAAAATCTTGCTTACCAATTGTTATCCCCTAAAAGTTGTAGATTTTTTTGCTCTTCCAAAGCTTTTGAAATTCAATTTCTCTCTTTCTTACTAATCACCCAAAATCTCTATTTTCTTTATTGATATAATGTAGATAAAATTTAAAACATTGCTCTAGAATCAAGTTGTGGTTAAGTTTTGAATCTTGTTTTCTTTCTTTCTAAAATCTTTATTGTATGTGACTTGTATATGATATATCAATACCAAAATAATACTCGATACAATACTAATATAATTATCATATGATTATCTTAAATTTTTAGTGTAGAATTATAATTGAAACTTGTAGAAGATGAAGATCATAATTGTGTCATAATTTTTCAGAAATGTATTGTGATTGTATTATAATTGTATATGTATCATAATTGTTGCACAAATTGTATTACAGATGTATGATAATTGTATATTCATTGTTTGTTGTTACGAGCAATTGTGCGTTCGTAACGAATTTCACAGTTTATATCACAAGTATGATAATTGTATATTATTTTATTAGTATTGTATCCGGTATTATTTTTGGTATTAATATACCAGATACAAGTTAGAAACAAATGTGATACAAGTATGATACATTTATGTTTTAAGCATTGATGTATCTGATACAACTCAAATACAATTATGATACAATTATCCTATAATTTCAGAATATATTTTAATAATATAAGGTTATCGGTAATGGTGGGAAGAGAGATGATGTAGATTTTGGGCGTAGATTAAGGGATTTTGATGTAAAAAAAAAAAAGGAGAGAGAAGAAGAGGGGAAAAAAGGAAATGATATAATTGAATCTCTTAATTGAAGGCACTAATAATGGAGTGATAGTCTTTTAAGGAGCAATATATACAATTTGTAAGAAAAACCTAGATACTTATTAAAAATTTCAAAAGATAGTGAACATAGGTAAATAAATTTCTAATATAGTATAGTTATGTAAAATTCCTTTACTACTTATATACCCAACGTATCTTTCGTATTTTGTCAATATGAAATTTGCGCTCAATTATTTAAAGGTATAAAGTTTTGGACTCATAGGCCGTAAATTCGAACTCCGCCTCTCGTTGGGTAAATCTTTCACAAGCTGAGAAAGTCACAAAAAATGTAGGATTACATGTAGGGAGATTGCCAATAATTTGAAATCGAGTAGCAACTTTTGGACTTATAAAGTCTCTTTAGCGGTCAACAAACAGGGTAAAGTGGAGGCAAAGATATCCTAGAAAAATTTTCTTTTCTATTCTTTTCATCATGCTTTTTTCCTTTTCCTTTTTTCTTTTTTCCTTTTTTGGGGTTTCTCTTTTAATATTCAAATCAAATCAAAGTAAAATAGAAGAAAAGGCAGGCGGACTATTCTTCTTCTTTCTTAACAAGCATAGGATTATAATCTATTGATAGGTAAGTGAAGTTTGTGTATTGTCTATTCATGTCAATATCGTAAGTCGTGAAGTTTATCGACGTTGATTTTGATGCTTACAAAATTGATAGAATACTTGTGAGATTCAATTTGTCTCCTATTGGGAGATTTCGGGGCTACAAAACTGCTGCCACAACGCCACGCCCATTTATTTCCTAGCACTAGGAATTTTTTTTCCTTTGACCAGTGTCTTTGATTCTTTCTCTAAGCTCTACTTAGTTCCACAAATTTATATTGGATATAATTATCGTAAAAATTGCATGATCGTCCTATTTAATTGTCCCTATTTAATTTATATTAATTTTTTTTAACAAGTATTAATTTATATTAATTTTTTAAATAACTTTAGCCCCATTTCTTCTTCTTCTACTAAACTTCAGTTCATGAGATGATTGCCAGTAATATGTTTATCAGATTATTTAAAAATAAATTATAAATAATTATATAAGTTAGTAGATTAATAATTTATTAGTAGACAATAATAATTCTGTTCTTTTCACGTTTATTATTTCCAAAATTTATGATTTAGATATTGTTGGCAATTTGATTATTTATCTAGTATGTTAGAAAGCCTTTTCAAAAACTTCAGCTTATATAATGCTGAAATTTTTACAAATGAACTAAATAACTTTAGCATATTCTGCTGAAGTTTTTGAAAAAGCTTTATCACAAAACTAATAAATCCAGGACAAAAAACTTCAGCTTTTAGTGCTGAAATTTTTACAAATGAACTAAATAACTTCACCAGCTTAACTCTTCTGAAGTTTTTGAAAAATCTTATCCATGACAAAAAACTTCAGCTTATTTAGTGATGAAGTTTTTATAAATGAACTAAATAACTTCAACATCTTCTGTTGTAGTTTTTGAAAAAGCTTAATGACAAAACTAATGAATCCAGGACAAAAAAATTTCAGCTTATTTGGTGCAATTACAAACAAAAGTTTCAGCAAATAGAGAACAAAACTTCAGCTATATGCTTAAGTTCAGCAATTACAAACAAAAACTTAAGCAAATAGAGAGCAAAATTTCAGTTACTATGCTTAAGTTCAGTAATTACATACAAAATTTTCAGCAAATAGAGAATAAAACTTCAGCTACTATGCTTAAGTTCAACAATTACAAACAAAAACTTCAGGACCGTCTACTAGAATGCTGAAGTTTTGCGTGATTGCCTTGCTACTTCAGCCCGTATGCTGAAGTTATGCGAAAAAGCAGATACGCTTGCAATTTTTTTTGCAAAGCGGACACAAGTTAAAACGTGACCAAAAAGCGAGTATAGATACAAATACCCTATAATTTCTCATTATTTTTGAGAAGTTCAGAGTTATAAACTTTCTTTTCTTGTGTATCCCTCCTTTACAAATGAGAGAAGGAAAAAAAGTGAAATTCCTCTCCTCAAATGGTTAGAAATACAATTATCATATATCCTTGCGTATTTACATAAGACTAATTTAACCAGCATTTTAAAACTATATGTTGCATTGTAGATTGTTTGGCCAAGTTTTTCTTTTTTGGTTAAAAGTATTTTTTTTTTAGATAAAATATTTTTTTTGTTGAAATTTAAAGGTATTTGATCAAACTTTTTGAAAGGAACAAAGTACTTTTAGGTAGAAGCAGAACTTATATTTGAGTTATAAAAAGTAGTTTCTTGTTAAAAATACTTTTAAGAAAAAATGCATTTAAAATTATCTTTAAAAGTTTGATCAAATATTAATTACTTTTAAAAGTGTTTTCAAATTAATTAGTTAAATACAAAATGCTTCTCATCAAAATATTTTTCAAAAATTACTTTTCAGAATAAGTTAATTTTGAAAGCTTGGCCGAAAAGACTATTAGTAACATGACGGAGTAAAGTTTTCATCTAATCGTGTTATAAAGATTAAACCCCAGAAACAATTAGAATAATGTGTTAGGACGAGGATTTTTTTAATGGAAATCTATATTTGGAAGCTTAATTTTAAATTATTTACTAAATTTCAAGTATAAAATAAAATTCCATGCATGCCGTTGGTGGGGGGATAAGGTGGTGGAAATAATGTAGTTGTCCTTGAGACTGGAGTTGCAACTTCATCACTTTGCACTCAAAAAATTCAATGTCAAATATCACCAAAAAGCATTTCCTTTTACTTAACTTTTTATTTTATTGATAAAATATTTTTTTCCCGACCCTAGTTACACAAGTCACTGGATTTCAACATTTATTTATCCATTCCCTGGGAATCACAATATGAAATTATTTCTTGAATATTTTGACCGACCAATTAATAAAGAAAGACAAAGTACCAGGTCTGGAGTTTGGTGTCTTTTAAAGAGTTAAATAATAGAAAGTGACAAAAGTCACAAAGTTTGTAGCGGTGAAGCAAAGTTGTTACAAGGATGGATCCAAAAGATGGTATAGGTCATGGTTATTACTTATCACAAACTAAATCGTTTATTTGTTTTCCTTGAAATAGTTTAATGTTTATTAGTCTTTATTAAATGAAAATTTGAATAAAACAAGCACAAGAATCCATATAAGTAAGCCAAAGACACAAAACTAACTTAGCCGGTTGAGAACAATATTGTTGCATCTGAAGGTTCATGTGGAATAAAAGGTACAGAATTGATCTATCAATATTAAAGGATGACCGTGATGGATTATAATAAGCAGCGGAAGCAATCTCAATATTAAAATCACATGTAATCTAGACAACTAGTATAAAAGGGATTTCACGGATTACCTCCTGAAGCGTGAACAAAGCTCTTTTATCACGTGAGCCTCCAATTCCACAGCAACTCAATGAAATCTCATCACCCGCACTATCATGATCTCGAACGTTCCACGGTCTTCTACTATGTTACCCAAACAATATCCGAAAATAGTAATTTCGTGTGGGCGAAGTTTCTAGGAAAACTTGGCTGAAAATTTCGGCCAGCATATACTTCCCCCTCTATGTGGAAAACCTTATGTATTTATAGCACAAGTTTTTAAGGGTTAAAACTCTTTTCCAAACCCTGTTGGGTTTTCTTTTCTACCAGAAAAAGAATTCCTTTAATTTCTATTATTTATGCACACCAGAGACCACAATATTTAATTAACAAGGCTTCTTATTATGGAATTAATTTCTAATTTTTGAAGTTAATATCCACCATAATTAATTACGAATTATTCCACTAAAAATTCGTAATTGCACTTCTTATTCAATTTCAAAATTCATCCATTAAATCTTATTTAAGTACTCTCCATGTTAAGATTCAGATACTAATCAATTAAATTAAATTACTAACGATTTAACTTATTTCATTTGTCGGATACAAAATCCACCGGTCAGGTTTACACATAAAAATTTATAAGCTTTCATAAAGGTGTATCATCAATCTCTAAACCGAGACATGAATTCCATGAACTAACTATTACTTCGCCAAAGTACATTATTATTATCCAATTTACCAGGCATATTGACCTACGAAAGAATCTCGTCTTTTAATAAATCAAAATAATAATATTGTACACAACTAATAATAATTATATCAAGATTAAGAGTATAAGTACATTTAATGACTAGAGATTTTTGTGATGACCCAAACGATCATTACTTATTTTAAATTAAATTCTATGGCTCCAAGGCCTCAAAAACCTCATTTAGAGTCACATCGATTTGCGCGCGCAGTCCGGGCGCGTAACCGAAAAGCTTAAATATGAAAATTTTGTGAAAATGATAAGTTTTGATTATAATATGAGTTAATTTAATTTCGGTCAATATTTTAGGTAAACGGACTTGGACCCGTAATTCGACTGTCCCAAAGGGTCCGTAAGAAAATATGAGACTTGGGCATATGCCCGGAATCGAATTCCGAGTCCGAGAAATGAATTTTTAAAGGAAATTGTTTTTCTGAAATTGTTAAGGAAATTCGAAATAAAATTTGATTAGAACGTGTTGGTATCGGGCCCGTATTTTAGTTCCGGATCCCAGTATAGGTCTTATATATGGTTTAAGACATTTTTGTAAAATTTGGTTGAAAACAGACATCGTTTGACATGATTCGGACTTAAATTGCTAAATTTGATACTTGATGAAGTTTGAGAAAAAGTTCTTGATTTTGAGGTTTGATTCATTGTTATTGAGGTTATTTTGGCAATTTGATCGCACGAATAAGTTCATATGATGTTATTGAGTTAGTATGTGTGTTTGGTTAGGAGCCCCAATGGCTCGGGTGTGTTTCAGATGTGATTTGGGAAGTTTTGAACTTAAGAAAAAGTTGCAGATTTATGCTATTAGTGCCTAGGGATTTTACCCTTCGCGTTTGCGTGGACCCACTCGCGAACGTGTAAGGCAAAAATCCCAGGAGTCTATTTTCTTCTTCGCGAATACGAATGTGGAGACGCGAACGCGAAGTTGAGGGGGGAGACCTTTCGCGAACGCATAGGGTTCAGGGGAGGGGCCACCAAATTTGTTCATCATGAACGCGATCCTTTCCACGTGAATGCGAGGGCATGAAAAGATTCTTCTCCGCGAATGTGAGCCCCTTTATGCGAACACAAAGGTCTGTGGGCCTGGCTCATCGCGAACGCGAAGAAGGTTTTTGCCTAGTTATTTTAAAAGACACAAAACAGAATACTTACGGGATTTCACAAAAATTTCACAAACCTCTTTTTCTCCAAAGCTCCCAGGCGATTTTTGAAGTAATCCTTCAGCATAATGTCTTGGGTAAGTAATCTTTAACTTATTTTCCTCATTTTTCATTAACACCTTTTAGATTTCTAGGCTTAAATCATGTGAATAAGGGTAGAAAATTAGGAATTTGGGTAGAACTAGGGCTTTTGATTAATGGTGATTTAGACCTCATTTTGGGATTGAGTTTTGAAAATAATTATATATTTGGGCTCGTGGGTGAATGGGTGATTTGATTTTGATCCGAACCTCGTGTTTTGACGAAGCGGGCCTGGGGTCAATTCTTGGGTTTATAGGAAGAATGATTGGAAAGCTATAATTAAACATTGGAATTGGATTGTTTAGCATTTATTGATGTTATTAAGTCAATTGTGAATAGATTTGATTGGTTTGGAGCCGAATTTGAAAGGAAAAGCGGTGTTTGAGGCTTGAGTTGGCTGTGGAAGTTTGAGGTAAGTGTTTGGTCTAACCTTAGCTTGAGGGATTAGGAGTCGAGTCCTATTTTCTACATGATTTTTGTGGAGTACGACGTATATGCATGGTGACAAATATCTATACGTTGGTATCTAGAATGACCGTGAGTCTTATAATGTGATTTTCATGATTTTCGGAAAAGAAAAGGGTCCTCGATTTATGCCGGGAAAGGTCATCGGGTTATTCCAGAAAAGAAAAAGGTCCACGGGTTATGCCGGGGAGGTCCACGGGTTATACCGGAAAAGGTCATCGGGTTATGCTAGAAAAAAAAAAGGTCCTTGGGTTATACCGGGAAATTCATCGGGTTAAGGCGGAAAAGAAAAATGTCCTCGGGTTATGCTGGGGGATTCATGTGTTATGCCGGCAAAAGTCATTAGGTTTTGCCAGAAAAGAAAAAAGGTCCTCGGGTTATGCCGGGGAGGTCCACGGGTTATTCCTGGGAAGGTCATCGGGTTATGCCGGAAGAGAAAAAGGTACTCGGGTTATGTTGAGGAAGTCCACGGGTTATGCCGGGGAAGGTTATGCCGGAAAAGAAAAAGATCCTCGGATTATGCCGGGGAGGTCCACGGGTTATGCCAGGGAAGGTCATCGGGTTATGCTGGAAAAGTAAAAATATCTTCGGGTTATGCTGGGAAACTCATCGGGTTATGCCGGGAGGTCCACGGGTTATGACGGGAAAGTCATCGGGTTATGCCGGAAAAGAAAAAGATCCTCGGGTTATGCCGGGGAGGTCCACGAGTTATGCCGGGGGAGGTCATCGGGTTATGCCAGAAAAGAAAAAGTCCTCGGATTATGCCGGGAAAGTCATCGGATTATGCCGGAAAAGAAAAAGATCCTCAGGTTATGCTGGGGAGGTCCACGGGTTATGCCGGGAAAGTCATTGGGTTATGCAGAAAAAAAAGGATCCCCAGATTATACCGGGGAGGTCCACGGGTTATGCCGGGAAGGTCATCGGGTTATGCCGAAAAAAGGTCCTTGGGTTATGATAGGGATAAACTAGGGAGTGGGACCCTATGTTAGAAAAAACATAGCTAGAGATTTGGGACCTTGGCTACCATGATTTTGATTTTTTTTTTTCATCAATTTTTTTTATTTCATAGAATGAGTAAATATGAGAAAAATTTTAGGAGGGGACTTCCCTTTTTGGATTGTTGCTGTAAAGCTATTTCTATTTTGTGCAGTTTCTCTTTACTTGCACCTTTTTCTTGCAAGGTTGTTTTGGATTGCACCTGTTTCATATTTTCAAACAAAGAACAGCTGTTAGTTTGAAACGGTGGTTGGCTTTGTGGCCTTGATTTTTTCAATCACTTGATCTCGGCTTGGCTTCTTGGATGAAGATCTCAACTGCAATTGCTTGTTCCCTGAGGACCAATTTCATTTCAGGCCTTGGAGTACCTCTGGTTTTTCAGACTTTGCTATGATGGTTGGTCACATGGAACTCAACCTTTTCGACTTTATTTCGCCTTTAAAGGCCTTTCACTTCTAACTCTTTTGTTTTTTTTCTTCACTTTTTAACTTAGCATTGGGGAACTTTTTGCTCCTCAAACTTTGTCACAACGGCTAGCTGGGTGGGACTTAACCTTTTCCAACTTTATTTCGCCCTTATAGGCCTTTTATTCATGGCTTCTTTCTTCTAACTTCAATTTTTCAGAGCATTTAGGGTACCTTGGCCTTTTCAAATCTTTGCAGAGACAGTTAGCCACATGGGACTCAACCTTTTCAACTTCATTTTACCTTTTTAGGCACTTCAATTTGATTTTCTCCTTCCAAGAGTTTTCGATTTCAAAACATCAGCTACCATGGCCGGTCGAAGTCGACTTGATGCCCTTGATGAGGCTGGGTGCCTTTTGCATATTAGCTTAAATCAAACGAAAGACCTGTAAATCAGTCTTGCTATCTCTTCTTTGCCTCAGCTTTGGAACAGAGTTAGACCGAAAGGGATTGAAAGAAAACAAACAATGGAATGGAGAATGAGTTTAAGACAAGAAGTCTCCCTTTCGGGGAAAGGAAAAAAGGACATATCTGGAGTACATGCAGAATTTAATGAACATGACATGCCTTTTGTACTGGATACCTGATTTGTATTAACCGTCTGACTCTCAGAAATTCATCAAAACTTTTACCTTAAAATCGAGAAACATTGCTAGGACTCTGCGAATACCGATGGCTGTGAAGATCTTCCTTTCAATCAGGGGCACCCTTTACGGGTTTTCATGAGCTGACTTCCCATTTCTCTTCTCACCATCGCCTTATAGTAGTCTAGCGAGTTTTCACTAACAAGACTCTCTCGTTTTCAATTCCTCTGCTTAGCATCACGGTGCCCGTACGGGTTTTCACCAATAAGACTCTCTTATTTTATTTCTCTCATTTTTATTATATCGGATCCAAGTAGTTGTATTCTCTGATCATTGAACATTCTCACTGATTGTTTGGAAGGACTTGAAATTATTTGGGTAAAAATGATTTGGACTGAATTACAACTTTGGAACCATTCAGGTGGGATCGTCGTCGTACTATTATAACATCTGACTCAGTTTCACTTTTGGGAAAATTTGGATATTCCTTTTCCTTTTTTTCATTTTTTTCCCATCATTTCATTTTTTCAATAACACTTTCAGGTTCCAAAAAGGGTAATCAAAGAATGGGAGCCGGCTCAAAGAGTTTGCAAAGGGTTGAGAGTGTTCGGATAGTGAGAAAGAAAGCCTTCTTCATCCCAATAGGAGAACATTAATGCTATATTGAGGATCCAACATTGTACTTTTTGACTGCATTTGCATTGACAGTTATTTCAGGGACATTTCCTTCGATGTGTTCTAAGTACAATGCACTCTTTTGGTAGTACTCTTGTTGCAATGTATGGACCTTTCCAATTTAGAAATAATTTTCCTTTAGTTGTTCCAAATCGTTGTTTTATTTCCTTAAATTTATCCTCATTGCGATCTAATTCTTGATTTATTACTTTGAGGTCTGACAACTTTTTAGGTTGTGGGTATGAAGTCCGCAAGCATGTCATATTATTAAAATCTACATTTAACATAACTGAAAAGAAAAATAAGAAAAGTGACAAGACTAAGAAAAGAGATATTTCCGGACAATGAAATATTAGTTTTAATTTTTTTTTAATTTTTGAAGATGGAAGGGTTTACATCGAAAAGTAAGATAATAAAGTAAAATATTCGGATCACACCCTGAGATAATCTGGGCACAGAAAGGATAGCAATACTGGCTGATGGGGAACTTTTAGGCTTGCCCACCGTTTATTGGCTTTTCTTCTGTTTCGGCCATCGCTGCAATGACATTCAGTGCCAGATCACAATCCTCAGCTTCATAAATCATTCCGACTATTGGCCCGATGTTGTGGGCAGGCAACAGATTGTTCATCACATCGGGAGCTTGTTCATCCCGAAAAACGATTCTTTCAGCTTCAATCAAATCCTCAACTGCATTTTGAGGGTCCGACAGTCCTCTATAATGTGTCCCACTGCTCTAGAGTGGTATTCACATATAGATTAGCTCGGTGCGAGGGGGACTCAAGGATCGGCCATTTCGTGGCCACTACTGCAATAGATCTAGCCTGATTAGTTTTTGGAACAAGCTTACATACGATTCACCAATAGGGGTGAACTGATTCTTTCTGAAAGGCTCTCTTGGGCGAGGATTATATTACGAATCATTTAGTTGAGGATTATATGGAGCGTGGTAAGGATGGACATTTCTGGGAGGTGGAGCTCGGTTTTGTGCATAATGTTGTGGCTGTGCATAAGATTGCATGCTCATCACTACATTAGGAGGCGGTGCCACGTCATAAGAATCACCTTGAAGGGGATAATAATGTGGTGGGACCATAGAAGGCACATATGACTGGCTGAATGACCTGTGGGCCCCCTGTTGATACTTAATTTTTTCTTATATATTTTTATACTCAAAACACTTTCAAAATAGCATGTGTATGCATATATGAACATGCCCAAGAGTTTTGATATTTTTCCCTAATTTTTAAGATTTTAAAATTAGTTTATTGTCTATTTTGGCAGTACAAAATCCAGTAATTGCTCTCAAAATTATTATTTTCATGAATAATTTATTTCAATTCTCATATTTACACCAAAATATAATTAAGGTAATTTTTGCATATTTTTACAAATTTATTGGGTATTTTTAAGGCTAAATTACATATAATTACAATTATAACCTATTTTACGATTAATAGCATTTTACAATTATAAAATCCTTTCAAGTATTTTTAGATTAATATTTATGTATTATTAATTAGTTCAGTGCTTTTAATTTGTTTTTAAAATTATTTTAACTATTTTTATAAAAATAAAAAAGGAAAAATTGGCTATTTAACATATAGCCATTATTATTTCAATTAGCCTCACTTTAACCCCACCCCATTAGATTTAATTTAGCCCAAGACCCAACAAAACTCACCCTATCCCAACTCTAAACTAACCCAGCCCAACTCCGAACTAATCTGAGCCGTTGATCAATTAAGATCAACGACCCAGATCCCATTTCCTTAATTAAACTCTCACCAACCCCCCGACCCTTCACTCTTCGAGATCGGTCTCTCAACTCTCTATTCGTCTCTTCCTCTCCTCCTTCTCTCTAGAACCTTCTGGTTATTCTTCTCCAATGGCTTTCACCATCTCTCCGGCCTCTTTCAACCACCAACCGCCTTGAAGCCTTATCTCACCGGTTCCTTTCATTCTTGATACTCCATGGGTCTTCACCATGTAAGACGGTCACTAAAGCCTTGCCTGGGTTTGTTTCCGGCCTTTCTCCGATGGGTTTTTGTTCGACGGTGCTGTAAGCACCATTATTCTTAAGTTTTACAGCCAGGTTTCTCTCACTCCTCTCTTTGGTTTCTTATGAAACCCTAATCTCGACCCAAACCTCTCAGATCTCTGTATTTTTAATGATTTTTAACTCATACCATTATGTTTTGCACTATTTTCTACTCGATCGTTATGATTATTCCAGTTTTAAACGTTTTTGTTCCCTTTTTGAAACTAGGGATTCTTAACCCATTTCGAAAACATTTTATCTTCTATTTTTGAGTACTGAGTCATGATTCTCAGAACTATTTCTAAAAATTTTTCTTAAGTTGGCGAAACCCTAGCCTTAGGGTTTATATTTGTATTATTGTCATGTTTGCTTGTTTGTATGTTCTTCTGGGTTCTTCTCTGAATTCCGGGTTCTTTTATTTAATTTTGTTGCTAATGTTTCATTCCCCTACCAATCTATCTTCTTCGTTTAAGGTTTCTCTGATTGTTTACATGGTGATTTATACTGATTCTTTTAAGCCCTCTTTAAGACTGTGATACTTGCCTTAAAATTGTAATTATGCGTATTCTCCTTATAGTTTGGTACTGATTTCAAATTGCTTCCTTAATTAATGGGATACTTTCCTCAATTAGTATTGATCTCTTAGGCTTTCAATCTCGTTCATTATTTTTGGGGACTATTTTCCAGAATTAGATTAGCGTGCACAAATATGTTGATTGACTTGTCTGATATATTTCCCTAATTAAGTAACATGTACCTAGTCTTTATTGTATATCTTATTCTGTTTCCTTATGTGATCATACCATTCTTTGTGATTTCTTTCCTTTTAAATAACTGCTTATTACCGTTTGACCTTGATTCCTTAATTAAAGGGGAGTCTATAGGCTGATTTGATTATGATTAATACCTAGTTCCTTAAATTACTGATTGCTACCTTATTTGTTTACTCGTCTTCAGTACAATAAGTACCCCCATTCTCTTTTGCATGACACTCACGAACACATTGCACTATTTCTCTCCTTTTCACTCTTGTTCTGTTGTTGCTCCCTGCTCCTGACTGTTATTAGCCAGCTGAAAAGCTAAGGCTAATATTGTGCTTATACTTGGCTCTTGCATTCTGATGTATTCTCTTATTACCGGTATATTCTGATTAATTTCAAATTTCCAAAACCAATGTGTTTATTACTCTTTCAGTGTGAACAGTGTGTTATATTCCTTATTGTTTTCTACATATGCTTCTGTTGTGCAACATGTAATTGACTCCTTTGTTGCCTATTAACACTTACATGCTCATGACCATTGTTTGCTCCTTACCTTGTATGTTATGACCATATTCTGTTACTACTTGCTTTTTGTGTCTAAATCCGACTATTTCAGGGTCTTTTTAAACTCTTTTGATTTTATGTACTCATGCTCTGTGAGTTTGCATAAGTCTCTGTGCCCCCTTGGTGATATTTATGTGATCTATTTGTCCCTTTGCCCATTTCCCTTGTGTGCAACTCTACAATTCTTTGAAACTCTTTAAACTACGAATTAACCTCTCTTTCCTGCACTTTACTACTTTTAGAAATTAGGTCCTACTCCCTTTGTGTAAGCATTTCTTTGAGCACCCCTGAGTACTCACTGAACTTTGACACACAAGGATGGTAATTCCACTGCACCTGTCCCAACATTTTGGTAAGTGTCTTGGGTGATGGTATTGGCCAAGGACCCAATGGGGGCCATAGGGAGCTTTGCCTCACCCTGACCATGTCAAGGCTGTGAAACTCAAAAGGAGTGAGGTTGGAATATTGGGCATGATTGAAGGCTCCCTATAGAATAACTTCTTATTTTACTTTTATTACTATAATTCGTCTATCAATGGTTTGTAATAACTTGTAAACGAATGATTGGGGTTATAGTGAAATGAGTGTTATGCATTCTTAGTTTAAGATATGGGTAGCAAACATGCTTATAGGATTTATTAACTTATCTGCGCAATAGATAACCTGTATAGGACATGCATCTCATATATTAGAGATCCTGCTCTAGGTTCTTTACTTTTAGCCTGCCATACTCATTTCGTAACCATGATCAGTTAATAACAAGCAAATTGTTTTTAGAAGGCTATTGCTTGATCTTCATTAGTATTTAGAGATCATGTTTTAGGAACTTCTATGTGCATTAGACATCCTGTTATTTAGGGTTTTATACTTGTCTGATTTACAATTGTTAAACGCCTCATTAGCATGCTTAATCTAATAATACGAATATGGTTAACTGTACGCATATCATTTTTTTTTAAAACTGGAAATTAACATGCATGTTCACTCTTTATGACAATCGGGCAATACATATGATGCCTAGGCAAACTTTAGGCCTAATAAGAATTGATTAATAATGTTTTGCTGGCTTAGGACCAATCAACCTCCTTTAATATTCTGAACTCTGTTTCTTGTTTTGCCTCTCTGAAGTTCACTCTGTTTTACTAAAACTCTCTCCCTATCTTGAAACAAATCTCGAAATTGTGCATTTATTTACTCTCACCGATTTTCTGATGCTTGTTCTATTATGTTTTCAAACCACTGGGTTACACTTTTCTGCCTAGAATCATGCTATTTTGAATACTTGCCCTACATCTCGTTAAGTTACTACATCTTCAATGTCACTACTCTATTTTCAAAAACCATGTTTTAATAATTTTTATCTATATTTTACTAAACTCTAAACTATTGTATAATTCTAAATCTTACTGCTGTCCTTAGTTGTATTTTTGAAAATCTAGCATTCTTCCAGTTGCTCAGTCTTAACTGAAATTTCTGCTTTCACTGCTAATTTGCCCTCTTGAAACTTACTATTTTAATTTCAACATTCCTTTTTTTAAACTCCCATCTTTGAGACCTTAAATGTGTTTGAGACGTGCTCACTTGTGGAGGGATCTGTGAGCCTTTATTTGTCTTTGTGTGATCCCTTGTGTGTGGTCCTATTTGTTATGTATGTCGCTTAACATTTTATCCTTTAAACCTAAGGGTTCAGACTAGTCCTTACCTTGTAGGAATAGTGGTCCTAAATACACTCCAGGACTTATAAGACGAGACGAGTAATAGCACGCACTAAGAAATTGTGACCTACCCATGCTTTTTAAATAACTTTTACCGGGTGGGAAGGGTCGAATACGGAGATGATGAACGATGCGCTAATATCACGTGTGACCCCTCTTTTGAGGAGTGATTGATGGGTATTGAATTGAAGTGATCCATATTAATCGTTAACCTAGGACCCCTTCCCCTCTTACTTGCTTTCATCTATTTCTATGTAGAATTATTTAAATATTTCATAAAATTTCTGCCCGCATTACTTTTCTCAAGTTTTAATTTACTTGCAATATTGTATGTTAACCCTTTCTATTTGAACCCCTTAATTGCTTACTTGATTATGTGAAGTCACAATATAACATGGCCGGGAACCACACTAGTGGATCTTGAGGGGTGCCTAACATCTTCCCCTCGAGATAATTTCTAGCCCTTACCCAAACTCTGGTTCTTAAAACTCAAACTCTTCTTAGTGTCCTAATTACTTAATCATTGGGTGGAGACTCTTCAAACTCCAAAATCCAATTCCTAAAAGGGAACGAGTTGTCCTCCCAAATATCGTAAACCCGATTTCGCCTTTAAAGAAAAAGGGGGCTTTGACAGCATGGCGACTTTGCTGGGGTTTTTCTTCAGGATTTTACCACTTCATGTTATTTGTGACTTTATTGCTTCTTTATTGCCTTTATTTAACGTCTTTATCTCTCTTCTACTTTGAAACTGACTTGGCTCTTTGTTCTTTTCTTTAATGCTTTCTTTTACCGCTTTCCTTCAATACTGTTGTAATTATGAGCAATTATTGTAATCATTACTTTATGAACGTGCAAATACATGACAACTTGTTTCATTCTTGTAATTGCATCTTCAATATCATGTTTCACTCGTGCCAAACAAAATACCATAGCAACGCTTATAATGAGTGGTTGTGCTCTTCCGATATTATCACCCCCTAGATTTGGCAGAGGCGTATTTGCGGTAAAACCAGTCGATCAGTGGTGCAGTTGACGGTTCGATGCCTTTCCCTCTTCAGTTGTCCACTCAAGTATACCAGTCTAATACCCCATAGAAACCTTACTCTATTTAATTGTGCATGCATCATGGTCAAACCTAGCTGAGTCAGTTATGTTGTCCACATAATGACTCTTTAAGATAGCCTTGTCCAAAGTCCACTGGGTTTTCTTGAAACCTAAATGGACGCCACCATATTCTGTGCATTGATTTGGAGAACTAAATGTTGTTTATGCTACTTATTGATTTAAATAGTCGAGACTGGCGGGGGTAAGGGCCTAACCCTTTTGTTTTGCAGAAAATAAGGCACGAGGTCCCCAACTTCGGTATGGTTCGCACACCCTCACTCTTGCTGACTTAGTGAAGGAATCTCCCATCAAGTGACCAAGTTAATGAATGGAAGGAGAGGGTCACCAAGGCTAGCGAAAAGCTGGAATATATGGAATACAGTCTACCCGAATTGGAGGGGAAAGTGAGGAAGAGAGTCACTGACTGCCAAAACGCTGAGGGAAACAAAGGAGAACGCCTGTCAAAAGCATTTTTACTGGAGAATCTGCGTGAGCTGGAGGATTTGATCAACTAGAACATTCAACTTGAAGAAGGTCCCTCTAGGACCAGGTAGTTAGGAGTCATTCCTTTGCTTTAATGTAATGAGGCCAACGACCATTAGTGACATTTTATTTTCCGCAATTTTAGTGTCATTTTTGGATTCATCTTAATTTTATCAATAAAATGAGGCATTTAGCATTATAAGTTCTCCAAATTAACTTGTCTCTAGGCCTATCTCGGGCACAACGAGGCTCCAAAATTAGGATACGATTTATATTCTTGTACTTTATTTTTAAATACTGCAATGGTTTTCTTCTTATGATCCTCACTAACTTGTTACCTTGTTTTGTTTTTATTTTATTTATTCCCCTTCCCAAAGGTTAGTTCGTGACTTCAGCATCATCATCTTACTCCATAAGATCTAAGGGACCTCCACCTCCTCCGAGTTCGAGTCCTATCAGAAACAAAACAATGGAAAAATGGAAGATTTGAACAACATCAGAAAGGAGAACGCAATCGAAAGGGCAGAGGCTCCCCAGGGTATTCACATTTCCAAGGAAAGTGCCTCCCAGCTCGAACAGAAGTTATTGAAATTCCAGGAAGAACTGGACCAAGTTCGGAATTTGGCAAGCTTGTCATTTTCCCTCACCACCCCAGACGTCAACTTCCCCACCACTCAAAATCCCACACCTCCACAAAACATTCCAAAGCCACAAAAACAACCCACTCACGCTCAACACTGCAACACATGCCACACTTCAAACAACACCCCATTACTCATCCCTGAACTGTTAAACGCCACAAATGATCATCTCCACAACACTCCCATCTATGTGGAAACCATACCACACTATACTCAACTAATTTCGAGCACACGTGAGTCTGATGACAAGGACTCTCTTATCAGGAACCTGGCCGTAGAACTCAAGAAACTGACTAGTCGAGTCCAAGGTGTTGAAGGAAACAAAGGTATCGAGGGGCTGAATTATGAGGACCTTTGCATTCAGCCAGATGTCGAACTTCCTAAGGGGTACAAACCTCCCAAGTTTGAGATGTTCGATGGCACCGGGGATCCCAGAGTTCATTTAAGGACATACTGCAACAAATTGGTCGGAGTTGGAAGGGATAAAAAGATTCGCATGAAGCTCTTTATGAGAAGTCTGAAAGGGAATGTTCTATCTTGATACATTAGCCAAGATCCGAAAAAGTGGACGAATTCGGTAAATATGGCACCCGATTTTATGGATAGATTCGGATTCAAAATAGAGAATGCATCAGATGTGTTCTACATCCATAATTTAAAGAAGAAACCTACGGAGACATTCCGTGAGTATGCTACTCGTTGGAGATCAGAAGCCGCTAAGGTTAAGACGTCCTTAGAAGAAAAACAAATGAACAGGTTTTTCGTTCGGGCTCAAGACCCACAGTACTATGAGAGGTTGATGTTGATCGAAGGCCAAAAATTTTCCGATATCATCAAGCTAGGAGAGAGGATCGAGGAAGGTATTAAAAGTGGCATGGTCACAAACCTTGAGGCTTTGCAGGCTGCCAACAAGGCCCTACAATCTGGTGGCACATCCAAGAAAAGGGATGTGAGTGCCGTGATGGTTGCACAGAGGACAAAATCCCCAATCAAATACCAAACTTATCCATTACCTCCACTCACGTATCAGCCTACCCTAAATTACCAAGCGCCCTAGCCCACTTACCAGGCTCTACCACCTACTTACTAATCATCTCCACCTCCCGCATACCAGCCCACATTACCCAAATACTCCCAACCCGTACACGTCTACCAAGCCTACAATACCCAACAAGCTCACTATCAATCACCTTGCCAAAATTTCCCTAGACCCCAACTAAACTTCGACCGCAGACCTCCTAAATAATACACTGCCATTGCCGAACCAATCGACCAGCTGTATGAAAGGCTTAAAGCTGCTGGATACGTCACCCATATCCTTACCATAACTCTAGAAAATCCTTCCCTATGGGTCAACTCGAACAAAAACTGTGCATACTATTCCGGCATGATGGGGCATATCATTGATGAGTGCCGCTCCCTGAAGGACAAGATTCAGGCTTTGATTGACAACATGATCATTGTGGCAAAGGAACCCACTCCAAATGTCCGTAACAACCCTCTGACCGGCCACAAAGGTGGAGCCGTTCATATGATAGAGATAGAAGATGATTGGGACCCCAAAGGATCGATCGAATTAATCACTGAAGATGACGAGCCAAAGAAACCAATGGTCACACTTAATCCAATTGTAGTCCAGATTCAGCCTTATGAAGACGCTGAAGTGAACATGTCCATACCACTTGAGTTCGAGGCACCTCCTTTTGCAAAGACGCTAGGACCAATTGAGGTCAAGTTTGGGTCCCCCAGAGGCACCTATGCCATTTGAAGTTGTTGTGTTACCTTCCAAAGCAAGAGTACCCATTCCAGTGGCAATTTCAGGCATAACACCATTCCATATGAAGACCATCCCCTGGGATTATAGAGCCGAGGCAAGGAGAAATGGAAAAGCCAACACCGGAGAAGCAGTTACGGCGCAGGGTATGATAAGAACTGGCAGGGTTTATACACCAAAACATTTAGCTGAATCAAGTAAGCAGGCCTCTGGACGGCCTACTGAAACTGGACCTGATGACCTTTGGAGAAAGATACAAGATAAAAAGTACTCGGTCATTGATCAGTTGAATAAGATGCCAGCTCGGATCTCCATCTTAGCTCTGCTTCAAAGCTCTGATGCACATAAGAACGCCTTGTTAAAGATACTGAGTGAGGCATATGTACCCAGCAACATAACTGGAGGAGAAATGGAAAACATGGTAGGGCAAGTATTGGATAGTCACAAAATCACTTTCCACGAAAATGAGCTACCACCAGAAGGGATAAGCCACAATAAGGTGTTGCACATCACTGAGTAATGCGAGGATTATTTCATTAGTAGAATTTTGGTTAACGGAGGGTCCAGCCTCAATATTTTTCCATTGGTGACTCTTAGAACATTGGGAAAGAGCCTGCATGAGATCAAGGATGGAGCCATCAATGTTAAATCTTTTGATGGATCTCATAGGTCCACTATTGGGGAGATCAGTTTGTGTCTGCAGATGGGACCAACTTGGTTCAACGTTGACTTTCAAGTTATAGACGTCCCAGTATCTTACTGATTGTTATTGGGACGGCCCTGGATTCATGCCGCTGGAGCTGTAGCATCAACCCTACACCACGCAGTAAAATTTGAGTGGAATCACCAAGAGGTTATCGTTCACGGCAACGGTAGCAATCCCATATACAGTCGCCAAACCATCCCGACAATCAGAGGAAAAAGGAAAATGGGCGGAGAGACCTACCACCATATTGAGAGAGTCAACGCTGTGGACAGGGATAAATAGTGGGATAGCAAGATTGAAAGCATACTGAATTGGTGTGGATACGAACCTGGCAAGGGACTTGACAAAAACCTCCAGGGAATTACCAAATCCATCAAGCTGAAGAAACATGGTACCACTTTTGGTTTAGGATATGAATACACCTGGAAAGAGTTCAATGAATGGTTGCCACCATGGCGTGGTCCCTACTACCCACTGGAAGATCCGATACCTCACTTGGAGCAGACATTCCAACCAGCCGATGTCATATATGGGTCAGAGGAAGAGGAAGCGCTAGCGGCAATGAGGAATTTGTTTTTGGAAGATAACAACATGGATTGTTGTGTCATTTTCGAGGAGGATGGGGAGGAAGGTCCTTCCATACCCGCTGTAAGCAGAGGAGCATGCCTCAATAACTGGACCATCAGAACCACCAGAGCACGGAGAACCTCGAGGTAGCAAGGCTGAACAAGCATCATGCACTATCTTTTAATTTAATTAGTTTTTATTTAGCATTTTAAAATTTTTCAATAATATCTTCAATGTTCAAAACCGTTATGGAATTTATCAAAGCATTTCGATTTTCCCTACAAATCAACACTCTTATTATTTTCTCTTATTACTTTACTTATACAGTATTAGTTTTACTTATATTGATGAACCGATGATTGTGACATGCAATAAGACAATGTAACAAACGGATATAGATTCAAAGAAAGATGACATACCGGAGGAGATTGTTAAGGAAGTTGAGAATTTTGAAAACGGGCCAAAGTCGAACCTGGACGAGACCGAAATTGTTAACTCGGGGGATGAAGAGAATGTCAAGGAAACACGAATGAAAATTCACTTATTGCCATCAGAAAAGAAGGAATACATAGAATTTATAAGAGAATGTGATGACATATTTTCCTGGTCGTATGACGACATGACGGGCCTGAGCACGTCTATTATGGCTCACAAACTGCTAACCGATCCGACATGTCTGCTGGTAAAGCAGAAGCTCAGAAAGTTCAAGCCGTATATGAGTCTGAAAATCAAGGAAGAAGTTACCAATCAGGTCAAAGCCAAAGTTCTCAGGGTAGTAGAATACCCAACATGGTTAGCCAATATCATGCTAGTGCCAAGAAGGACAGGAAAGTTAGAGTCTATGTCGACTACCAGGATCTCAATCGGGCCAGTTCAAAAGATGACTTTCCTCTACCAAACATACACATCCTAATCGATAATTGCACCGAGCATGAATTGCAATCGTTCGTGGATTATTTTGCTAGTTACCATCAGAATTGGATGGACGAAGAAGATGCTAATAAAACGGATTTCATTACGTCGTGGGGAATGTACTGCTACAAGATAGTGTCGTTTGGGTTAAAGAATGCAGGAGCCACCTACATAAGGGCCATGACTACCATTTTTATGATATGATACACAAGGAGATCGAGGTGTACGTAGACGACGTTATCATCAAGTCTAAGAAGGCCACTGATCACATGGAAGATTTGAGAAAATTCTTTAATATACTGCGGAGGTACAACCTAAAATTGAATCCCACAAAGTGTGCATTTGGGGTTCCTACTGGAAAATTACTTAGGTTTATTGTGATCCGCAGAGGAATAGAATTGGATCCATCAAAGATCAAATCCATTCAAGAGTTGCCACCGCCAAAGAACAAGAAGGACGTGATGAGTTTCTTGAGAAGACTCAACTACATCAGTCGGTTCATAGCACAATCTACAGTTGTGTGTGAGCCAATCTTTAAGATGTTAAAGAAGGACACCGATACTAAATGGATGAATGACTGCCAAAAGCTTTCAACAAAATTAAGGAATACCTATCAACACCACCAGTATTAGTCCCGCCTGAGCCAGGTAGACCTTTTCTACTCTACATCGCAGTAATTAGATGGTGCCTTCGGTTGCGTCCTACGGCAGCATGATGAAACAGGGAGAAAGGAGCAGGCCATCTACTATCTCAGCAAGAAGTTCACCCCGTACGAGGCCCGATATTCGCTATTAGAACGCACCTGTTGTGCTCTGACTTGGGTAGTTCGGAAGCTGAGGCACTATTTCTGTGCCTATACTACTTATCTCATATCAAGAATGGATTCGCTAAAGTGCATTTTTCAAAATACCATTCCCACTGGTAAGCTAGCCAAGTGGCAAATCTTGCTAAGTGAATTCGACATTGTTTACGTAACTCAGTAAGCAATCAAAGGACAAGCCTAGGTAGATCATCTCGCAAAGAATCCCGTAGATGGAGAATACGAACCTCTAAAGACGTATTTTCCTAACGAATAGGTATCATTCATAGGAGAAGATATTGTAGAATCCTATGATGGTTGGAGAATGTTTTTTGACGGAGCAACAAATTTCAAGGGAGTTGGTATAGGAGCAGTTTTAGTGTCAGAAACAGGTCAGCACTATTCGGTGTCTACCAAGCTCAGGTTATTATGCACCAACAACATGGCCGAATATGAAGCCTGCATCTTAGGGCTCAAGTTGGCCATCGACATGAACATTTAGGAATTGCTAGTGATCAGAGATTCAGACCTGCTTATATATCAGGTCCGAGAAGAATGGGCAACTAAGAATTCCAAGATACTCCCATATTTGTATCATGTTCAGGAGTTGAGAAAGAGATTCACAAAGACAGAGTTCCGGAACATTCCCCGGGTCCAGAATGAGTTTGCTGATGTATTGGACATCTTATCATCTATGATCCAACACCCAGATAAGAATTTCATTAATCCTATCCCGGTAAATATTTATGATTAGCCAATTTATTATGCTCATGTCGAGGAAGAAGCGGACGGAAAGCCTTGGTTTCATGATATCAAGGAATATTTGACAAAGGAAGAATACCCAGAACTTGCAAATCCTACTCAGAAGCGCACACTTCGGAGGTTATCTAACAACTTCTTCCACAGTGGAGGAAACCTATACAGGAGGACTCCCGAGTTGGGATTACTAAGGTGTGTCGAAGCAAAGGAGGCATCCAGGTTATTAGAAGAAGTTCACGCTGGGACCTGCGGTCCGCATATGAACGGTTTTGTCTTAGCAAAGAAGATGCTCCAGGCAGGATATTTTTGGATGACTATGGAAGCAGATTACATCCAGTATGTACGAAAGTGTCATCGCTGTCGGATACATGCATACATGATAAAGGTGCCTCCAAATGAGCTTACTAGAACAAGCTCGCCATGGCCCATCGCCGCTTGGGGAATGGATATTATCGGACCTATCGAGCCTGTCGCATCAAACGAGCACATGTTCATTCTAGTGGCAATTGATTATTTTACCAAATGGGTTGAAGCAGCATCATATAACGCAATGACTAAGAAAGTCATGGCAGACTTTGTTCGCGACCGTATCGTTTGTCGATTCGGCATCCCAGAGTCGATAATTACTGACAATGGTTTCAATTTCAACAGTGATCTGATAAAAGAAATGTGTAAAACATTCAAGATCAAACACAAGAACTCTACAACCTACAGGCCTAAAATGAATGGAGATGTAGAAGCGGACAACAAGAACATCAAGAAGATACTAAGGAAAATGATAGAAAAGCATAAGCGGTGGCATGAGAAGTTATCATTGGCCTTATTGGGATACCGTACCACAATTCGCACATCAATCAGGGAAACTCCATATATGTTGCTTTACGGTATAGAAATGGTCATTCCAGCCAAGGTAGAAATTCCCTCTTTGAGGATCATACAGGAAACAGAACTTGACGATTCAAAGTGGGTGAGAAGTCACTACGAGCAACTAGCTCTTAATGATGGGAAGAGAATGAATGCAGTTTGTCATGGTCAATTGTATCAGAATAGAATGTCCAGAGCCTTTAACAAAAGAGTCAAGCCAAGACAGTTTACACCGGGGCAGCTGGTGTTAAAGAAGATTTTTCCGCATCAAGATGAAGCCAAAGGGAAATTCTCTCCCAACTTTCAAGGTCTGTACATAGTTCACCGGGTTCTAACCAGAGGAGCCCTCATACTTGCAGAAATGGACGGAGAAGTTTGGACGAAGTTGATAATTGAGATGCAGTGAATCGATACTATGTGTAGCCATTTATGATTTCTTTATGATGTAATTGAACTACGCCTGACCTGATTCCTGTTTAAGAGGGGATACATAGGCATCCTTATGGGTTCGGTCACAATTTAATAAAATTTTCATTTCCCCCCGATATTGGAAACTGGGCAGAATTTTGAGGAGGACCCTCAAAATTTCGAAGTTAATCTTCAGCCACTCACCAACACGCAGCCGTCAGAATCACCAGCCCAGTAAACTGGGGTAGAATTTTGAGGAGGACCCTCAAAATTTTTTCAGAGTGAGAGAGGTTGCAAGGTCTTGAACCGCGTCGTAGTCGTCGGTTCATCTAAAAGAAAATTATTTTATTTTATCTATTTACGTTATACTTTTACTAAATCATGCATGACTACTATCAAAATTGCTTTGTTTAGTGATGCTACCCCAATGAAAACAAGAGCCCAATCAGGACAAGCGAAGTCCACCGGAAGACGAACTAACCTTTCCCCTTTACAAAACTCACGATTTTTCTTTGGATGCAGGCACCCAAGTCACAAAATTAGAAGATATATTTATACACCACTCTTCTCAAGAATACAACTCTCAAGAACCATCACCTATTCACAATTGCTATCCGTACACGCTACCCCCAGCAGCCACAATATAGCAATATAGCTATCAGCTAAGAGATATTACTACTACTCGCTTTTTATACTTCTTGCATTGTATAAGGCTACCTTTCTGCCTTCTGAGGTTAAGCTCTACCTCCATCTGCATTTCTTGCATTGCATAAGGCTACCTTTCGACCTTCCGAGGTTAAGCTCTATCTCCATCTGCATTTCTTACATTGCATAATGCTACCTTTATACCTTCCGAGGTTAAGCTCTACCTACATCTACATTTCTTGCATTGTATAAGGCTACCTTTCTGCCTTCCGAGGTTAAGATCTACCTCCATCTGCATTTCTTACATTGCATAAGGTACCTTTCTGCCTTCCGAGGTTAAGATCTACCTCCATCTGCATTTCTTACATTGCATAAGGTACCTTTCTGCCTTCCGAGGTTAAGCTCTACCCCCATCTGCATTTCTTGCATTGCATAAGGCTACCTTTCGGATTTTCGAGACCAAGCTCTGTCTCTATCTTGCATGGATGAAATATCGCCACTTTATTTAAGCCCTGCATCGGCTGAAAGATCGCCACCCTTATTTAAATTCTACATCGGCTGAAATATTGTCACTTTTCTCTCTTGCAATGGCTTAAATATCGCCACCTTTATTTAAATCTTGCATCAGCTGAAATATCGCCGCCTTTCATTTATGTCTTGCATCAGCTTAAAGATCGCCACCTTCTGCATTTTCATGGGCTGAAACATCACCAAATTGTCCAAAGGCGTCATTGTTCGGAGGCACCATTTTCATAGCCCGAGAACGCCATGCCATTGCTTGAGGACCCCACTTTTATCTTTCACATATCATTATTCAAAGGCATCATGGTTCGGAGGCATCATCCTCATGGACCGAGAAGATTATTTCATAGCCTGCAAATCCTTTATTATACGCTTCATGGCCCAGGACGTCATGGTCCAAGGACGTCATCCTAACCGTCTAAGAACAACATTCATGGTCCAATGGGAACTTGCATCACGTTTAAATTTATGCACAATATATGCTGGTATTATTCATTTGCAGGTACACTAGCTATCAACAGCCGTCTCAGTAGGAGCGATCCCGCTCTAGTTTTCGCAGTCTATCATACTTCAACCACCTTTCTCAACCAAAACATCGCATCCATTCTTTTCAAAATTTTCATCGGCATATTCCGTCAATGGATCCTGAACTACATATGACCTGATTCCTATAAGACCAGGGATATGTAGGCAGCTCAGGAACCAGAGCTCGGTCAAAACTTTTCAAATCATTTCTTTCGGTCAAAATTAGCCATCATATCTTTACCCGACAACTCTTTCATCTTTTTCGGGTAAAGAGGGGTAGTTGTTGATACCAAATTTCTCCTCATATATTTTTATACACAAAATACTTTCAGAATAGCATGTGTATTCATATATGAACATGCCCAAGAGTATTGGTATTTTTCCCTAGTTTTTAAGATTTTAAAATTAGTTTATTGTCTATTTTAGCGGTACAAAATCATGTAATTGCTCTCAAAATTATCATTTTCGTGAATAACTTATTTCAATTGTCATATTTACACCAAAATATAATTAAGGTGATTTTTGCATATTTTTACAAATTTATTGGGTATTTTTAACGCTAAATTGCATATAATTGCAATTATAACTTATTTTACGATTATTAGCATTTTACAATTACAAAATCCTTTCCAATATTTTTAGATTAATATTTATGTATTATTAATTAGTTTTTTACTTTTAATTTATATTTAAAATCAATTAACTAATTTTATAATAATGACAAAGAAAAATTGGCTATTTAACACAAAGTCATTATTATTTGAATTTTAGCCTCAATTTAACCCACCCCATCACATTTAATTTAACCCAACACCCAACCAAACTTGCGCCAGCCCAACTCTAAACTAACCAGGCCCAACTCCGAACTAATCTGAGTCGTCGATCAAATAAGATCAACGGCCCAGATCCCTTTTACTTAATTAAACTCTCACCTACCCCCCTGACCCTTCGCTCTTCGAGATCGGTCTCTCTCTCTCTATTCATCTCTTCCTCTCCTCCTTCTCTCTATAACCTTCTGGTTCTTCTTCTCTGATGGCTTTCACCATCTCTCTAGCCACCTCCAGCCTCACCCCTTTCAACCACCAGCCGCCTTGAAGCCTTATCTTACCGGTTCCTTTCATTCCTGATACTCTGTGGGTCTTCACCATGCAAGATAGTCACTGAAGCTTTGCCTAGGTTTGTTTCTGTCCTTTCTCCGATGGGTTTTTGTTCGACGGTGCTGTAAACACCATTATTCTTAAGTTTCACAGCCAGGTTTCTCTCACTCCTCTCTCTAGTTTCTTATGAAACCCTAATCTCGACCCAAACCTATCAAATCTCTGTATTTTTAATGATTTTTAACTCATACCTTTATGTTTTGCACTATTTTCTACTCGGTCGTTACGATTATTCCAGTTTTAAACGTTTTTGTTTCCTTTTTGAAACTAGGGTTTCTTAACCCCTAAAGAAAACACTTTATCTTCTGTTTTTGAGTACTGAGTCATGATTCTCAATACTATTTCTAAACATTTTACTTAAGTTGGCGAAACCCTAGCTTTAAAGTTTATATTTGTATTATTGTCATGTTTGCTAGTTTGTGTGTTCTTCTCTGAATTCCGGGTTCTTTGCTTTAATTTTGCTGCTAATGTTTCATTCCCCTACCATTTTGTGTTCTTCGCTTAAGGTTTCTCCGATTGTTTACATGGTGATTTATACTGATTCTTACAAGCCCTCTTTACGATTGTGATACTTGCCTTAAAATTGTGATTTTGAGTATTCTCCTTATAGTTTGGTATTGATTTCGAATTGCTTCTTTAATTTATGGGATACTTTCCTCAATTAGTACTGATCTCTTAGGTTTTCAATTTCGTTCAATATTTTTGGGGACTATTTTCCAGAATTAGAGTAGTATCCTACCTTATATGTGTGCACAAATATGTTGATTGACTTGTCTGACATATTTCCGTAATTAAGTATCATGTACCTAGTCTTTATTGTATACCTTATTCTATTTCCATATGTGATCATACCAAACTTTGTGATTTCTTTCCTTTTAAATATCTGCTTATTACCGTTTGACCTTGATTCCTTAATTAAAAGGGAGTCTATATGCTAATTTGATTATGAATGATACCCAAATCCTTAAATTACTGATTGCTACCGTATTTGTTTACTCGTCTTCATTACTATAAGTATCCCCCATTCTCTTTTGCATGGCACTTACGAACACATTGCATATCACACATATACGCAACAATACACATTGCATTCTCTCTTGTGCTATTTCTCTCCTTTTCACTCTTGTTCCGTTGTTGCTCCCTGCTCCTCCCTGAACCAACCACTCAAAATTGACGACGTAGCTCCTCTCTACGAGACTGCAGTACTTACTTCTCCAGAAAGAGAGTGGAGAATTGCTGCCAAGTAAGGGGCGCTGCTCTATTTGGCCTACGCCTCTCAAACTCCTCCCACTATGTAGATGCAGGCCCTGAGAACTGGAAGTAAAAGCCACTCCACTCGACTCCAAAATCCCCGCAGTGCGAAGCATACGCTGACACTTGTCTAGAAATCCCTGGGCATCCTCGCCCTCAGTGCCACTGAACGTCAGAGGCTGGAGCCTACCAAACCTCTCCAGTCGACGCTGCTCGTCGTCTGGCATAGCTGGAACCACAAAGTCTGGAGCTGGTGCGACTGGCACAACTGGGGCAACTAGTGCAACTGGGGCAACTGGTGCAACTGGATCAACTGGGGCAACTGGTGCGACTGGCTGAGCTGGGGCTGCTCCCGGTGTCTGCAATCCCTGAACAACCTGCTCGGGTGTGCGAACTGCAGGGGTATGATGACCACCCCCGATCTGAGAGGTAGCTGCGACAGTAGTGGCTGAGACTACCTGAGCCAGGCAAGTGCAGACGGATAAGATCTGAGCTAAAGCCTCCTGAAGACCAGGAATGACAATGTGCATTGTCGGTGCCTGAGCAGGTGCTGCTAGAGTATCTACAGCTGGAGGCTGGTCCTGAATGGGGGCAACTGGTGGGTCAACTGGTGCTGACCCTGCTTCTCTGCCTCGTCCACGGCCTCTAGCGGGTGGCAATGGTGGTCGTCCGCCATGTCCAATAGCACGAGTTCTCGCCATCTGCGAAAGAATAGAATGCAGAAGTTTAGTTCTCAGAACAACAAAGCCGCACGACAAGAGTTCAAGAATATGAAGTGTTTCCTAAAGGTTTTGCAGCCTCTCGAGGATAAGTGCAGACGTCTCCGTACCGAACCGCGAGAATCTACTAACCGGCTCATGACTCATGAGGCCTAGTAACCTAGGCTCTGATACCAACTTGTCACGACCCCCAATCCCGACCGTGATGGCGCCCAACAATAAATTCTAGGAAAGCCCGACCATATAACGCTTACAACTCAACCACACAACCCATTTCCAATTTATAGCATTAAATTATCAAATAATATAGTTTCAACCAGTGATAATAGACAGAAGTAATACGAAAATCATAACAACTGCCAATAAAACTCCCAAAGACCTGGGGTCATGAGTCTAGAGCCTCTAAGATAACAAAATAATAAATCCTCAGTAATACTGATGTTCACAATTGTAGAAATAATAAAGGGATAGGGGAGGAGCCGGGTCCTGCAGACGTCAGGCAACTACCTCGACAACTCCTGAAAGCTCTGGAAGCAGCAAATAACTCAACTAAGCTCCCGGAACACCTGAATTTGCACACATAGTGCAGGGAGTAAAGTGAGTACTTCCAACTCAGTGGTAATAGACATATATAATGGCTGACAGTAAGAAATCCCGAAATATAACAATACAAAGCTATAACCAATAATTCTACACGTTTAACGGTGGAACAACATCAGGTAATAACATGCAAAGCAGATAGACATCTATGCATGAATGCAATGCAATGCACATGACCGCTGCAGTGCGCATCCCGATCCATTTGGGTATCCGCACTCACTGTGGGGGTTCAGACTCTGGAGGGGCTCCTACAGCCCAGGCGCAATATTATCGTAGCACTCGCTGCGGCGTGCAACCATATCCACACTCAGTCCAGATATATGCATATAATCCACACAGGCACATTCCAGTTATCATTTCCAGTTCCAATTATTAGGAATTATAGATTAAATGTTTAAAACTTTAGAAATTTACAAATCATTTCGAGACAGTGTTTAACTCAGGACTGATATCATGAAAACATGCTAAGCATCATGGAAACAGTGATAATAATCCTTAAGGGATCCAAATAATCGGTACGCAGCCCAAATATACTTATAACAATCCAAGTAGGATATTTACTAATCAGTCTATAGTCCAAAGCACAGCTTGGACAACACTCGGGGCGGACTAAGCCACAAATCCCAATCACAAACAACCCCGCACTCGTCATGGAGTGCGTGTCTCGCCTCAATATAGCGTTTCAGTGTGATAAATCGGGGTTTTAAACCCTCAGGTCATCATTTACATCTATTACTCAACAAAAATGAATTCAATTCTATCCGATCAACTTGAATACTGATATTGAAACATAGAACAACATAACATGGGGGAAACGGCACGGTAACTCACGTGACGACGGGCCGGGTGTCACATATATGATGACTGGTGCACTAATATCACGTGCGACCCCTTTTCTAAGGAGTGATTGCTGGATATTGCATTGATGTGATCCATAATATTTACAAACCAAGGACCCCTTTCCCCTTTTTACTTGTTTTTTTAAAATTTTCTTTCAAACCAACTTCCTGTATTTTTCTACTTTTTTTTTAAAAAACTCTTAAACTTGTTTGTAATACTATGTGAAGGCCCTCTTCTTTATTTTCTACTTGTTTCCTTCATTGCTTAAAGTCACAATTGTAACATGGCCGGGAACCACACTAGTGGATCTTGAGGGGTGTCTAACACCTTCCCCTAGAGATAATTTCTAGCCCTTACCCAAACTCGGGTTCTTCATCTCAAATTCTTTCTTAATAGTGTCCGAATGCACTATAATCATTAGGTGGCAACTATTCAAACTCAAGAAACCCAATTCTCACAAGGGAATAGAGTTGTCCTCCCGAATGTCGTATACCCGATTTTGAATCCCGTTTTTGGAAAAAGGGGGAGCCGACACCTCTGACAAGCCTGCTAGCCAGCTTAAGAGTTAAGATCCATTGTGGATCAGGTTATGGCCTGGGCGGTAATTTAGGTACTGCCAGTCCAAGACCTTAACTCAAGCACATAGAAGGGAATATGGGTAGGGATTCACAATACAAAGATCAAGGAAGGAACACAATTAGCATAGGTCATTGCACATGAGCAATAAAGCAAACAAGAGTGCGGGAACTGTAAAGTAAACACATATGGATGATGCAGAAAACTAAATGAAAAACATACATGTTTCAACGAAAAACAATTAGGAAAGCAGTAGTCTTGAGAGAGTCAAGTTGCAAACAAAGTATTCCAAAAGATCTCAAGCAAAGCAGAGTGTTGATTTCAAAATAGTAGTGCAAGAAAGCATGCAATTGGAAGTGTTTTTGTTCGTGTGAATCTCTGTGTTTGTAAAAAGGAAAGACAGGTATTTATATAGTTTTGAATACGAGCAGTGCATAGGCAAAGAGTGCACAAACATGGAAATAGCAATCAATTATTGTCAATTAAGACAACTAGACTCCTTTAATTAAGGAGTCTAGTTCAAACGGTTAGTCAAGGCAGAATAAGGAAAAGAAATCAGTTTAGTAAGGCTGCTTAGGGCAAAAAAACCACATAATGTATAAACAGGGCTAAATACATAGTGGGTAATTAAGGATAGTTGTAATAATAGTGTATTTATAATAAAAAAAATTGGGCATCAGTTCGAAAAATCAACCAAGAGGATCCCAGATCTAATTGTGATCATAGGGAATCCAAAGTAACTAAGGACAGAGTCACATAAATATAGACATAATTTAAAATTAATACAGAATTACAGAAGGAATATACAAGATCATGTATCTAAGGAAAACATCTCAAGCATAGGATTTTTACACAAAAGACCAAGTAAACAGCCAGTAGGGTAAAGGATGTTCAATCGAAAAAATCAGTGACAAATCATCAGCCTTATTAAAGGGATTTCAGAATCAATCACTTGGTTGGTGAAACCTTTTGAAAGAAGAATTTTCTCATATATAAAGCACATAGATCAAACAAAAGAGAGATTCTATCATTGAAAGTTTCATAGTCACAAGCAAAGGGATTCAAGTTCGATTACAAACTCAAAGTGAGTCAGAAAGCCTAGGGTCCCAAAGTGGAACCCTAATACCACGTTGCCAAAGAAACCCCCCAAAACCTAGGGTTCCTTATAGAGTAAGAAAATGGAGATGAGCAAACAGGTCATTGAAAAGAGGCTTAGAAGTCTCTTTCAAAGACTTGTGAGAGACAAACATACATAATCAAGTTCAGAAGAAAGAGAGGATACAAAATTTTAAACAACAGTAGAGAAAAATATGCTTAGTAGGAACACGAATAGAACTTAGAAAAGCAAGCAAAAATCAAAGAACTCAACCATAAACACATATAGCAGAGTAACAACACAAATCAATATATGAGCATGAGAGTGACAGCAAAAAAAAAGAAAAGTCTTGCATAACATAAAAGAAACAAGAGAAAACTCAAGCATAGTAAGAAGCAGACATACGAGCATAAAACGCACATAAAGAAAGTATAGGAAGAATCAAAATATTTGAAGAAGTCCTTTTCAGAAACCCTAAAATTGAAATTGAATGATTTTAAAAAGGAAATTTGGAAAAACCTTTAAAATGTCAAGTAAAGCTTGGGCATGGCACAGATCTAAGAAAAATAAGTAAGTATAGAACCTCAGACGACCTTGAGTTGCAGAGAAAACCCTAGAATGAGAAAGGTCTTGAGGAATGTCGGATCCTGAGTCGAAAAGACACATATTGCTTGAATATGCCGAAATAATGGCCTGAGAGGCCGTAGATCTACAGATTTGAGAAAGATATAAAGAGAGCTATTGAGATCGGGCTCTAGAACCTCGAGCATCTTAGGTTTAATGGTGACAGAGAGTGAGTACAGGCCATCCATGGCCTGGAATGCCATGGATTCCAATGTAAACATGGTAAAAACAGGTGGGAGATGATTAGGGTTTTAGAGAGTTCGAGAGAGTTTGAGAGGAGAGGGATTTCACAGGCGGCGGGTGAGTGAAAGTGATTTAGGGTTAGGGGTGTTTGTGAATTATAAAAGGAAAGGATGAATAAGGGTCGTTGATCTCAAAGATCAACGACCATGATGAAAGGGGAGCCGGGCGGGTTAAATTAATTGGGTCGTGGGTCGGGTAGTTTTAGGAATTGGGATATTTTTGATTTTGGGGCGGAATTGGGGGTTAAATTGAGGTTAAAATTAAAATAGAAAAGGGCTATGTGTTAAATGGCCAATTTTTTCCTCTTTCACTTTATAAAAAATAGTTAAAATAATTTTAAAAACAAATTAAAATCCCTGAACTAATTAATAATATTTTGCTATTAATCCAAAAATACTGGAAGTAATGTTATTATTGCAAAATGCTATTAATCATAAAATAGGCTATAATATTATATGCAATTTAGTTTTAGAAATACCAAATAAATTCGTAAAAGTATACAAAAATTGCCTTAATTATATTTTGATGTAAATATGAGAATAAAATAAGTTAATCACAAAAAGGATAATTTTTGGGAATTTTTACTGATTTTGTACTACTAAAAATGGGTAATAAATCGATTTTAAAAACTTTAAAAATTAGGGAAAAATTCCAAAATTCTTGAGCATGCTTTATATATGCATACACATGCTATTTTCAAAGTATTTTGTATATAAAATACATAGAGAAAAATTGGGTGTCAACAGTTGTCCCTCTTTACCCGGGGAGGATGAAAGAGTTGTCGGGTAAAGATATGATGGCCAATTTTGACCGAATGAAACGATTGAAGAATTTTGACGAGCTCTACTTCCTGAGCTGCCTACATATCCTTGGTCTTACAAGAATCAGGCCATATGTAGTTCAAGATCCATTGACGAAATATGTCGATGGAGATTTTCGTAAAACAGACGCGAGTTCAGGTTGAGAAGGGTGGTCAGAATCTGGTAGGCTGCGGAAACTGGAGTGGGATCGCTCTTGCTGGGACGGGCGTTGCTAGCCGGTGTACCTGCAAATGAATAATACCAACATATAATGTGCGTAAATTTAAGCGTGATGCAAGTTCCCATTGGACCATGAACGCTATCTTTGGACAGTTAGGATGGCATCCTCATACCATGATGTCCTGGGCCATGAAGCGTATAATTAAGGGATTCGCAGGCTATGAAATGATGTTCTCAGTCTATGAGAATGATGCCTCCGAACTATGATGCCTTCAAATAATGATATGCAAAAGATAAAAATGGGGTCCCAGGCCATGGCATGGAGTTCTCATGCTATGAAAATAGTGACTCCGAATAATGATACCTTCGAATGATTTGGCGATCTTTCAGCCCATGAAATGTAGAAGGTGGCGATCTTTCAGCCGATGCAGGACGTAAATGAAAGGGTGGCGGTATTTCAGCCGTGCAAGATGGATAAAAAGGCAATATTTCAGTCATGCAAGCAAGAATAAAGTGGCGACGTTTCAGCTAGCAGAAATAAAAGTGGCAATATATCAACCAATGCAGGATTTAAATAAAGGTGGCGGTATTTCAGCCGATGCAGGATTTAAATAAAGGTGGCGATGTTTCAGCCAGCAGATGTAGATAAAAGTGGCGATATTTCAGTCGATGCAGGATTTAAATAAAGGTGGTGATATTTTAGCAAGCAAGATGTAGATAAAAGTGGTGATATTTCAGCCGATGCAGGATTTAATAAAGGTGGTGATATTTCAGCCAGCAAATGTAAATAAAAGTAGCGATATTTTTCAGTCGATGCAGGATTTAAATAAATATGGCAATTTTTCAGCCAGCAGATGTAGATAAAAGTGGCGATATTTCAGCCGGTGCAGGATTTAAACAAAGGTGGCGATATTTCAGCCATCCAAGGAAAAATAAAGTTGCGATATTTCAGCCATGCAAGAGAAATAAAGTGGCGATATTTCAGCCATGCAGGATGGAGACAAAGCCTAGTCTCAGACGGCAGAAAGCTATCCTTAGGCAATTCAAGAAATGCAGATGGAGACAGAGCTTAGTCTCAGAAAGCAGAAAGGTAGCCTTATGCAATGCAGGGAAATGCATATGGAGACAGAGCTTAGTCTTGGAAGGCAGGAAGGTAGCCTTATGCAATGCAGGAAATGCAGATGGAGACAATGCTTAGTCTCCGAAACCAGAAGGTAGCCTTATGCAATGAAGGAAATGCAGATGGAGACAGTGCTTAGTCTCAGAAGGCAGAAAGGTAGCCTTATGCAATGCAGGAAATGCAGATGGAGATAGAGCTTAGTCTCGGGAGGCAGAAAGGTAGCCTTATGCAATGCAAGAAATGCAGATGGAGACAGTTCTTAGTCTCGGAAGCATAAGGTAGCCTTATGCAATGCAGGGAAATAACAGGCAAATAGTAATGAAATCGCTTAGCTGATAGATGATAGCTAATAACCGATTGCGATATTGTGGCAACAGGGGGATATTGCATACGGATAGCAATTGTAAATAGGTGATGATTCTAAGAGTTGTATTCCTGCAAAGTATGCGCGTGCAAATATCTGTTGATTTTGCAACACGGGTGCCTGCATCCAAAGAAAAATTGTGAGTTTTGTAAAAGGGGGAAGGTTAGTCCATTTCCCCACTAGCTCTGCTTGACCTGCTCGGCTTTGATCTGGTGATACTGTATGTATCATTGGGGTAGCATTGCCAAACAAAGAAAACTTTGATAGATTTAATATAACATAAATGCGTAGTTTAAAATAATTTTCTTTTAGATAAACCGATGACTGCGATGCGATTCAAGACATTGCCACATCTCTCGCTCCAGAATTTTGAGGGTCCTGCTCAAAATTCTACCCCAGTTTACTGGGCTGGCACTTCTGACGGCTAGGTGTGATGAATGGCTAAAAATCAACTTTGGAATTTTGATCGAACCCATAGCTTATTCTTTGGTGCTGGCAATTCTTGAATGGCCTTAACTTTTGATGGATCCAGCTCTATTCCTCGGCAACTTACGATGAACCCAAGTAGTTTTCCGGTAGGAACCCCGAATGCATACTTGGCGGGATTCAGCTTCAGATTATACCTTCTTAGTCGGTGAAAGAATTTCCTTATATCTTCCATATGGTCAATGGCTCTTTTGGATTTGATGATGACATCGTCTACATGAACCTCGATCTCTTTGTGTATGATGTCGTGGAAGATAGTAGTCATGGCCCTCATGTAGGTGGCCCCAGCATTCTGTAACCCAAACGACATCATCTTGTAACAATACATCCCCCACGGTGTAATGAAAGCCGTTTTCTCCGCATCTTCCTCGTCAATCCTTATATGATGATACCCAGCGAAACAATCGATGAATGACTGCAGTTCATGATTGGCAGTGTTTGTCAATTAAAATGTGTATGTTTGGCAGGGGAAAGTCATCTTTCGTACTGGCCCGGTTGAGATCCCGGTAGTCAACACAGACTCTAACCTTCCCGTCCTTCTTTGGTACTGGCACGATGTTGGCTAACCATGTTGGATACTCTACTACCTTGAGAACCTTGGCTTTGACTTGCTTGGTGACTTCTTCCTTGATTTTGAAACTCATGTTAGGTTTGAACTTCTTGAGCTTTTGCTTTACTGGGGGACATACAGGATAGGTTGGCAGTTTGTGAGCTACAATAAATGTACTAAGACCAGTCATGTCATCATATGACCAGGCGAATATGTCCTCATATTCCCTTAGAAATTCTGTGTACTCTTTCTTTTCTGATGGCGATAGATGAACAATGATGCGCGTTTATTTGGCATTCTCTGTATTTCCCATGTTAACAACCTCAGTCTCGTCCAGATTGGACTTAGGTCTATTCTCAAAATCCTCAACCTCTTTAACAACGTCTTCTGGTATATCATCCTCTTATGAGTCTATATCCGTTTGTTGCGTTGTCTCGTTTCAAGTCACAATCGTTAGTTCATCAATATAAGTAATAGTAATGCCCGAAGCTTTTCGGTCCCTGGTGGTTCTGATGGACCAATTGTTGAGGCGCGCTCCTCGGCTCACGGCCTATATGGAAGGGCCTTCCTCCCCTTCCTCCTCGAAAATGACACAATCGTCCATATTAGCATCTTCCAAAAACAAATTCCTCATTGCTGCCAGTGCTTCCTCTTCTTCTGACCCATATATGACATCGGGTGACTGGAAAGTCTGCTCCAGGTAAGGTATTGGATGCTCCAGTAGGTAGTAGGGACTACGCCATGGTGACGACCATTGGTTGAAATCCTCCCAAGTGTATTCATATCCCAAACCAAAAGTGGTACCATGTTTCTTTAGCTTGATAGTTTTGGTGATTCTCTAAAGGTTCTTGCCGAGTCCCTTGAGGTTCATACCCATACCAATTCAGTATACTTTCAATTTTGTTATCCCACTATTTATCCTTGTCCACGATATTAACTCGCTCAATGTGATGGTAGGTTTCTCCTCCTATCTTCCTTCTTCCTCCGATTGCCGGGATGGTCTGGTGACTGTATATGGGATTGCTACTATCACCATAAATAATCACCTCTTGGTGATTCCACTCAAACTTCTCTGTCTGGTGTAGGGTTGATGCTACAGCTCCAGCGGCAAGGATCCAGGGTCGTCCTAATAGCAAGTTGTACAATGCGGGGACATCTATCACTTGAAAGTCAACGTCGAACCAGGTTCATCCCATTTGTAGTCACAAACTTATTTCCCTGATAGTGGACCTTTGGGAACCATCGAAAGCTTTGACGTTGATGGCTCCATCCTTGATCTCATGCAGGCTCTTCCCTAATGTTCTGAGAGTTACCAATGGACAAATATTGAGGTTGTACCCTCCGTCAATCAAATTCCTGGTGATGAAATAATCCTCGCACTGTGCAGTGATGTGCAATGCTCTGTTGTGGCTTAGCCCTTCCGGCGGTAGCTCATCTTCGTGGAAAGTGATTTTGTGACTCTCCAATACTTGCCCTACAATGTTTGCCATTTCTCCTCCAGTTATGTTGCTGGGTACATATGCCTCACTCAGAATCTTCAACACGACATTCTTATATGCATCGGAGCTTTGCTACAGAGCTAGGATGGAGATTAGTGCCGGTGTTTTATTTACTGGATCAATGACTGAGTACTCCTTTCCTTGTATCTTCCTCCAGAGATCATCGGGCCCAGTTTTAATAGGTCGTCTAGAGGCCTGCTTACTCGATTCAGTTAAATGTTCTGGAGTGTAAACCCTGCCGGTTATTGTCAAACCCTGCACGACAATTACATCTCCAATTTTGGCTTTTCCTTTTCTCCTTGCCTCGGCTGTGTAATCCCAAGGGATGGCCTTCGTATGGAATGGTTCTATGGCTGACATTGCCACTGGGATGGGTACCCTTTCTTTGGGAGGTAACACAGCGAGTTGAAATGGTGCAGGTTCCTTTGAGGACCCAAACTCAACCTCAATTGGTCCTTGCGTCTTTGCAGAAGATGGTGTTTCAAGATCAAGTGGTATGGACATGTTCACTTCAGTATCTTCAGAAAGCTAAATCTGGACTACAATTGGGTTAAGTGTAACTGTTGGTTTCTTTGGCTCATCACCTTCAGTGATCAATCCAATTGATCTTTCGGGGTCCCAATCATCTTCTATCTCAATCATGTGAACACCTCCACCTTTGTGGTCAGTCAGGGGGTTGTTGTGAACATTAGGAACGGGCTCCTTTGCCACGATAATCTTGTTGTCAATCAAAGTCTGAATCTTATCCTACAAAGAGCGGCACTCATCAATGGTATGCCCCTTCATGCCGGGAGTGGTACGCATATGTTTTGTTTGGGTTGATCCATTGGGAAGGATTTTTTGGAGTTATAACAGGGATAGGGGTAATGTAACCAGTAGCTTTTAGCCTTTCATACATCTGTTCGATTGGTTCGCAATGAATGTGTAATGTTTGGAAGGTCTGCAATCGAAGTTTGGTCGGGGTCTAGGGAAATTTTGGCGGGGTAATTGATAGTAAGCTTGTTGGGTGTTGTATTCTTGGTAGACGTGTACGTGTTGGGAGTATTTGGGTGAAGTAGGCTGATATGCGAGAGGTGGAAATGATTGGTAAGTAGGTGGAGGAAGTAAGAGGGCAAATATGCTTGGTAATTTGAGGTAAGTTGATTTGTAAGAGGGGGTATTGGATAGGTTTGGTATTTTATTGGTGATTTCGTTCTCTATGCAACCATCACAGCGCTCAGATCCCTTTTCTTGGACGTGTCACCAGACTGTAGAGCCTTGTTGGTAGCCTGTAATGCTTCAAAGTTAGTGACCATACCACTTTTAATGCCTTACTCGATCCTCTCCCCTAGCTTGATGACGTAGGAAAATTTTTAACCTTCAATCGGCATCAACCTTTCGTAATACTGTGGGTCTTGGGCCAGGATGAAAAACCTATTCATTTGTTGCTCTTCTAAAGCCGGTCTGACCTTAGCGGCTTCTGATCTCCAACGAGTAGCATACTCGCGGAATGTCTCCGTGGGTTTCTTCTTCAAGTTCTGGATGTAGAACACATCTGGTGCATTCTCCATGATGATAATAAACCTGTCGATAAAATCAGACGCCATACCTATCCAGTTTGACCACTTCTTTGGGTCTTGGCTAATGTACCAAGATAGAGCATCCCCTTTTAGACTTCTCATAAAGAGCTTCATGCGAACCTTTTCATCTTTTCCTACTCCGACCAGTTTGTCGCAGTATGTCCTCAAATGAACTCTAGGATCCTAGGTGCCATCGAACATCTCGAACTTGGGAGGTTTGTACCCCTCGGGTAGTTTAATATCTGGTTTAATGCAAAAGGTCTTCGTAATCCAGTCCCTCGATCCCTTGCTTTCTCAACACCCTAGACTCGGGTAGTCAGCTTCATGAGTTTCGCTGCCAGATTCTTGATAAGAGAGTCTTTGTCATCAAACACGAGCGTGCTCGAGGCGGGCTTAATGGGTCTTGTATGGTTTCCACATAGATGGGGGTGTTGTGGTGATGATCATTTGTGGAGTTTAGTGGTTCAGGGAGGAGTAGTGGGGTGTTGCTTGAAGTTTGGCATGTGTTGCAGTGATGTTGGAGAGTGGGTTGGTTCTGCGGTTTTGGGATGTTTTGAGGAGGTGTGGGATTTTGAGTGTTGGGGAAGTTGACATCTGGGGTAGTGAGGGAAAATGACATGCTTGCCAATTTCCGAACTTGGTCCAGTTCTTCCTGAAATTTTAGTAATTTTTGTTCGATCTGGGAGGCACTTTCCTTGGGAACCTGAATACCCTGGGAAGCCTCTACCCTTTCATCCGAACTCTCCTATCTGATGTTCCTCAAATCTTCCATTTTCCCCTTGTTCTTGTTTCTGATAGGACTTGGAGGAGGAGGAGGTGGAGGGCCCTTAGTTCTTTTGAAATATGATGATGATGATGATGCCAGAGTGCATGAACTAAACTTCAGGGAAAGGGAATAAAACAAAAAGGTAACAAGTTAGTGTGGATCATGGGAAGAAAAACATCGCAATATTTAAACACATAGTGCAAAAATATAAATCGTGCCCTAACTTGGGAGCCTCGTTGTGCCTGAGGTAGGCCTATCGACAAGTTGATTTGGAGAACTTATAATGCTAAATGCCTCATCTTATTGATAAAAATAAGACGAATCCCAAAACGACACTAAAATTATGAAAAATAAAAACGTCACTAATGGCCATTGGCCTTATTACATTTAAAGCAAAGAAAAGACTGATAACTACTTGATCCCAGAAGGACCTTCCCCAGGTTGAATGCTCTCGTTGATCGAATCCTCCAGCTCGTGTAGGTTCACCAGTAAAAACGCCTTTGTCAGGTGCTCTTCTCCATTTCCTTCAGAGTTCTGGCAGTCGGTGACTCTTTTCCTCACTTTTCCTTCCAATTCCAGCAAACTGTATTCTAGATATTCCATCTTTCCGCTAGCTTTGGTGGCCCTTTCTTTCCACTTATTTATTTGGTCATTTGACGGAAGAATTCTCCACCAGTCTAGCAAGAGTGAGGGTGTGCTAACCATACCGAAGTTGGGGACCTTGTTCTCCATTTTTTGCAAAACAAAAGGGTTAGGCTCTTACCCCTGCCGGACTCGACTATTTAAACCAATAATTAGCATAAACGCATTAAGTTTTCCAAATAATTGCCCAGAATGTGGTGATGTCCGTTTGGGTTTCAAGGAAACTCGGTGGACTTTGGACAAGGCTATCTTAAAGAGTTGTTATGCGGACAACATAACCGACTCGGCTAGGTTTGACAATGACGGATGCATAGTTGAATAGAGTAAGGTTTCTATGAGGTATTAGGCTGGTACCCTTGAGCGGACAACTCAAGAGGGAAAGGCACAGAACCGTCGACTGCATCGCTGATCAAATAGTTTTACTGCAAATACGCCTTTACCAAATTTAGGGGGTGATAATATCGGAAGGGCTCGGAAGATGAAGAGCCAGGAATAAAGCCTGAAAAACATGCAAGGTCTGAGTGGCCAAAAACATGTCTCATACTCTGACCTCTGTATGTTTCCCCATGTCCACTTGCCAGTTGGCTTCAAGATGTCAAAATTACAAAAGTACGATGGGAATGGAGACTCAGTCGCTCATATGAAACGATACTGTAACAAGTTGAGGGGTGCTAGTGGAAAAGAGGAGCTGCTAATGGCCTATTTTGGGGAAAGCCTCACCGAAATCGGTTTTGAGTGGTATACAGATCAAGAAATTACTTATTGGCACGTGTGGGACGATATGGCCCGAGATTTTATCCGCCAAATCCAATATAATGTGGACATCGCTCCCGACAGAAAATCTTTGTCCAATTTGAAAAAGAAAACTGCGGAAAGCTTCGGCGAATATGCCGTCAAGTGGCGTGAGCAAGCTGCTATCGATGCCCCCCTTTTCTCTCTAAAGGCGAAATCGGATCACGACATTTTGGGCGGACAACTATATTCCTTTTAGGAATTTGGGTTCGAGATTTAGAAGAGTTTCCACCTAATGATTAAGTGCATTAGGACACTAAGAAAATTAAAAGAAAAGAAGAACCAGAGAATGGACAAGGGCTTGAAATTATCCCCGGGGGAAGGTGTTAGGCACCCCCAAGATCCACTAGTGTTGTTCCCGGCCATGCTAGAATTGTGATTTAACATAATCAAGTAAGCAGTTAAGGGCTCAAAAAAGAGGTATTCGCATTTAACATTGCAAATAAGTTAAAACTTGAGGAAAGGTAAAGAGGGCAGAAATTTTATGAAAGATTCAGACAATTTAAAAGAGATAGACAAAAGCAAGTAAAAGGAAGGGGGTCCTAGGTTTATAATTAATATGGATCACCCCACACAACACCTGGTAACCATTTATACATGTGGTGTTATCGCGTGGTCATCATATCCATATCTACCCTTCCCACCCCGTTAAGGTATTAAAGCGTGGAATAGTATCGTTATATAATGCATGCTATTACCCGTCCAAATCCTAGCAGTCCCGGAGGCATTGAGACCACTAGTCCTAAAGGGAAGGGAGTTAGGGATTTTCAGAGTTTCAAATGATAAAATTCTAGGCGAGAAGCAAAAACACATAAACAGTTAGGGGGAACAAATAGCAATTAAGGCACACACAAGCTTCTTCACTTAAAAGAGAAAACATAGCATGACTTCAAATACTGGTTTGGTTTGAATTAAACTAAAAGCGGGGGTAGGGCTGATTCATCACATATTTCTCAGATGAGGAGTCCGAATTAGCTTTGTTTGGATGCAGTTAATTACCTAGTAGTTAACCTAAGTGAGACCTATAGGCATGACATCTAATAGAGCGTACTGGTTTTAGGGAAAAAGGTTGCTGGTTTTTATAAACAAAAATCTGCAGACTTCAAACGACCTTATGACTGATTTTAAATCCATAGATGATATAGACGAAGGTGATTCAATTAATTTACTCCTATAAGCATGATTTCTAAGCGTCATTGGTTTTAAAAGATTACGTAAATGCAAGAGTCATATAGGCATGGTATCTTGAGTGAAGCTGGTTATTTATTAAGCCTATAACTGTTTGCCTAATGACGTGTATGCAGAAATGCAGACACCTAAGATCATGATTTCTAAAATGCAGAACTTATAGGCATGATTTCTAAGATGCAGAATTTATAGACATAATTTGCGGAACTTATAGGCATGATTTCAGAAATGCAGAACTTATAGGTATGATTTCTAAGATGTAGGAATGCAGAACTTATAGGCATGAACTTATAGGCATGATTTCTAAGATGTAGGAATGCAGAAACTATAGGCATGATTTCTAAGATGCAGAATTATTAGACATAATTTACGGAACTTATAGACATGATTTCAGAAATTCAGAACTTATACGCATGATTTATAAGATGCAGGAATGCAGAACTTATAGGCATAATTTCTAAAATGCAGGAAAACTTATAGGGATGAGTTTTATTAAAATGCAGAATGCGAAAATTATAAAGAACCTATAGGCAAGTTTTCTACCTTTTGAATGCATTCATCCCATTCCTTTCCACTAGCCATCCCCAATTGTTATTACAAATTATTATAGACCCAAATGAATTAGAAAGGAAAAGTAAAATTACATCAGAAGCTCCAGCTACATCCAAACAACCTAATTCAGACTTAAAGTCCAACAATATGAGATAAGCCAACTTCTAGGATCAGATTTGCAAAAGACTTTCTCATATTTGGGATGTGTCAAAGTTCCCAATAGTCTCAAAGGACTCCGGGTAGTGCTTACACCCCAAACATATTGCAGAATTAAGATCATAGTGCAGTGTGGAAATGGCAGCCCTCAGATGTCCAAGTTCAGAGGGAACTCCAGGTCCTAAAGCAAGCCTCATAAGAGAGGGGCGGAACTTAAGAGTCTAATAATAAGTGTGAGTTCATAGGGGAATTAGGGGAAGCCTTGGCAGGCTAGTGGTCATGCCCAAAAATGGGAATGCTGGCACACCCCGGACCAGCCTGCTAGCCAACTTAGGAGTTAAGATCCATTATGGATCAAGTTATAGCCTGGGCGGTAATTTAGGTACTGCTAGGCCAAGACCTTAACTCAAGCATATAGAAGGGAATAAGGGTAGGGATTCACAATAGAAATAGCAAGGAAGTAACACAATTAGCATATGGCATTGCACATGAGCAATAAAGCAAACAAGAGTGCGGGAACTGTAAAGTAAACACATATGGATGATGCAGAAAACTAAATGAAAAACATACCATTTTCAAAGGAAAACAAGTAACAAAGCAGTAGTCTTGAGAGAGCCAAGTTACAAACAAAGTGATTCCAAAAGGTCTCAAGCAAAATAGAGTGTTGATTTCAAAATAGTAGTACAAGAAAGTATGCAATTGGAAGTGTTTTTGTTCTTGTGAATCTCTGTATTTGTAAAGAGGGAAGATAGGTCTTTATATAGCTTTGAAAACGAGCAGTGCATAGGCAAAGAGTGCACAAACATGGAAATAGCAATCAATTAGTGTCAATTAAGACAACTGGACTCCTTTAATTAAGGAGTCTAGTTCAAACGGTTAGTCAAGGCAAAAAAAGGAAAAGAAACCCGTTTAGTAAGGCCGATCAGGGCAAAGAAACCACATAGAGTATAAACAAGGCCAAATAAATAGTGGGTAATTAAGGAAAGTTGGAATAAGTGTATTTATATAAAAAAAATGGGCATCAGTTCAAAAAATCAACCAAGAGGATCTCAGATCCAATTGTGATCACAGGGAATCCAAAGTAACTAAGGAAAGAGTCACATAAATATAGAAATAATTTAAAATTAGTACAAAATTACAGAAGGAATACACAAGATCATGAATTTAAGAAAAACATCACAAGCATGGAATTTTTACAAAAAAAGACCAAGTAAACAGCCAGTAGGGTAAATGAGGTTCAATCGAAAAAATAAATGACAAATCATCAGCCTTATTAAAGGTATTTTAGAATCAATCACTTGGTTGGTGAAAACCCTTTTAAAGAAGAGTTTTCTCATATATAAAGCACATAGATCAAACAAAAGAGAGAGTCAATCATTGAAAGTTTCAGAATCACAAGCAAAGGGATTCAAGTTTGATTACAAACTCATAGTGAGTCAGAAAGCCTAGGATCCCAAAGTGGAACCCTAATACCACTTTGCCAAAGAAACCCCTAAAACCTAAGGTTTCGAATAGAGTCAGACAATGAAGATGAGCAAACAGGTCATTAAAAAGAGGTTTAGAAGTCTCTTTCAAAGACTTGTGAGAGACAAACATACACAATCAAGTTCAGAATAAAGAGAGGATACGAAATTTTAAACAACAGTAGAGAAAAATATGCTTAGTAGGAATACGAACAGAACTTAGCAAAGTGCGCAAAAATCAAAGAACTCAACCATAAACACGTATAGCAGAGTAGCAACACACATCAATATGTGAGCATGAGAGTGACAACAAAGAACAGAAAAGAAACAAGAGCAAACTCAAGCATCGTAAGAAGCAAACATACGAGCATAAAACACACATAAAGAAAGAAAAGGAAGAATCAAAATATTTGAAGAAATCCTTTTCAAAATCCTAAAATTGAAATTGAATGATTTTAAAAAGAAAATGTGGGAAAAACACAGGAAGAATCAAAATATTTGAAGAAATCCTTTTCAGAAATCCTAAAATTGAAATTGAACGATTTTAAAAAGGAAATGTGGGAAAACCCTTTAAAAAGTCAAGTAAAGCTCGGGCATGACACAGATCTAAGAAAAATAAGTATGTATAGAACCTCAGATGGCTTAGAGTTGCAGAGAAAACCCTAGAATGAGAAAGGTCTTGAGGAAAGTCGGATCCTGAGTCGAAAAGACTCATTGCTTAAATATGTCGGAATAATGGCCGGAAAGGACATAGATCTACAGATCTGAGAAAGATTTAAAGAGATCCATTGAAACCGGGCTCTAGAACCTTGAGCAGCTTAGGTTTAATGGTTGGAGAGAGTGAGTACAGGCCATCCATGGCCTGGAATGCCGTGGATTCCGGTAGAAACATGGTAAAAAGAAATGATCCTGAAGTAGGTGTGAATGCGAACGCAGTAATAAGGTCCTATGTCTAGGCCTTCTACGGTAATGACTTTGTGGAGTTGAGATGACGAAGGCTTTTGTTCCCACCACCCAAACACTTTCTACCCTTTGCAAACCACTTTGAGCCAGTTACTCTTCTTTGACTACCCTCTTTGGAACCCGGAAGCACTATAAAAAAAAGAAAGAAAAAAAAGAAAAAATGAGAAATAAAACATGATGAAAAAGAAGAAAGAAAAGAAAACAAAAACAACAAAACAAATGTTCTTCCTGAACTACGTCTGACTTGATTCTGAAAGGATACGTAGGCGGCTCTCTCTGGGGTTCAGTCACACCAAAAACGAAAATCCCAATTCTTCCAAAAAGTGAAACTGGGGCAGATGATATAATGGCTCGGCCATGAGCCCACCAAAAAAATTCCAAAGTTTTAATTCCATCCAAGATTCTTTTTACCCAAACACCTTGTTCAAGTCCTTCCGATCAATTGGTAAAGGAATGGGAATTGAAAATATCTGATGCAATCCAAATTGAGAGAAATAAAATGAGAGTCTTATTGGTAAAAACCTATGGGCACCATAAGGCGACGGTAAGTAGAGAAATTGAAAATGAGAGAGTTCGTGTGGTGAAAACTTGTAGAGAGCATTATCGAACGACGGTACGAAGAGAAATGAGAGAGGTCGGTTGACGAAAACCTACAAAAGGTGTTGTCGGGCGAAAAGAAGACATCTCACCACTAAAAGAGTCCTAGCAAGGCTCCCTATCTTTGAAAGGTGGGTCAATAAGTTTACGAGAATGTTGAGAAAGTTTGTGCGGGTCGGGCATCCAGTCCAAGAAGCATGTCATGTTCATTTGAAGCTGGCATGCACCCCCCAGATAAGTCCTTCTTTTTCCCCGAAAGGGACGCTTCTCTTTGAACTCATCTTCTTGCCTTTTGTTTACTTCTTCTTTTAATCCCTTTCGGTTTAACTTTGATTCCAAAACTATTACAAAGAAAAGGTGGCAGGACTAGTTTTAAAGGTCTTTGCCTGACAAGAGCTAAAGAAAATGCCCGACCTCAGCGGATGCATTAGGCCCATCCTGACTGGCCATGATTGTTGATGCTTTCAAAAAAAAACATTAGAGAAGAAAGAAAGTCAAGGACAAAGGTCCGAAGAGTAGAGTAAGGTGAAAAGGCAGAGCCCCACAAGGGCAAGTCATCATGAGATCCTGAAAGTTGAGTCCTCCAGTTTGAAAAGGAGAGTAATCTTCAAAACCAGCAAACAGTTTTGAAGATTAAATACAAAAGCAGTTTTGAGGGTCTCGACAAAAACTAGGCCGGGATCAAGCAATCAAGGCCACAAAACCAACCACCGTTTCAAACTAACAATTGTTCTTTGTTTGAAAATTGAAACAGGTAAAATCCAGGCAACCGCACAAAAGCAGGCATAGCCAAAAGAAAAGAAACGTGCAAGTGCTGAAATAGCTTTGCAGCAAATAATCAAATACAAAAGGGAAGTTTCCTCCAAGTTCTTTCCTGCATCTTATCAAAAATGAAAAAAAAAAAGCAAAAAGAGTCAACAAAAGGAGAAAATCCCAAAAAGAGGTCAGTTTAGAATTCCCAATATCAACCTGGTACCTTGTTAGCCAACATTAGGGCTCCAATCTCTGAGTTGAGCATTTTTCCCTTTAGCCAACATTAGGGCTCTAACCCCTAATTTGAGCATTTTTCCTTTAGCCGACATCAGAGCTCCAATCCCTGAGTTGAGCGTTTTCCTTTTAGCCAATATTAGGTCTCAAATTCCTGAGTTGAGCGTTTTACCTTTAGCCAACATTAGGGCTCCAACCCCTGAGTATAGTGTTTTCTTTAGCCAACATTAGGGCTCCAACCCCTGAGTTGAGCATTTTTTCCTTTAGCCAACATTAGGGCTCCAATCCCTAAGTTGAGCATTTTTCCCTTAGCCAACATTAGGGCTCCAATCCCTGAGTTGAGAATTTTTTCCTTTAGCCGACATTAGAGCTCCAATCCCTGAGTCGAGCTCTTTACCTTTAGCCAACATTAGGGCTCTGATCCCTGAGTTGAGAATTTTTTCCTTTAGCCAACATTAGGGCTCCAATCTCTGAGTTGAGCGTTTAGCCGACATTAGGGCTCCAATCCCTGAGTCGAGCTCTTTACCTTTACCCAACATTAGGGCTCCAATCCCTGAGTTGAGCATTTTTTCCTTTAGCCAACATTAAGGCTCCATTCATAGTTGAGCGTTTAGCCGACATTAGGCCTCTAATCCCTGAGTCGAGCTCTTTACCTTTAGCCAACATTAGGGCTCCAATCCCTCAGTTGAGCATTTTTTCCTTTAGCCAACATTAGGGCTCCAACCCTGAGTTGAGCATTTTTCCTTTAGCCAACATTAGGGCTCCAACCCCTGAGTTGAGCATTTTTCCCTTAGCTAACATTAGGGCTCCAATCCCTGAGTTGAGCGTTTTCTTTAGCCAACATTAGGGCTCCAACCCCTAAGTTGAGCTTTTTTCCCTTAGCCAACATTAGGGCTCCAATCCCTGAGTTGAGCATTTTCTTTAGCCAATATTAGGGCTCCAATCCCTGAGTTGAGCATTTTCTTTAGCCAATATTAGGGCTCCAATCCCTGAGTTAAGCATTTTTTCCTTTAGCCAACATAAGGGCTCCAACTTCTAGGTTGAGCATTTTTTCCCTTTAATCAACATTAGGGCTCAAATCCCTGAGTTGAGCATTTTCCCATTAGCCAGCATTAGGTCTCCAATCCTTGAGTTGAGCATTTTCCCTTTGGCCAACATTAGGGCTCCAATCCTTGAGTTGAGCGTTTAGCCGACATTAGGGCTCTAATCCCTGAGTCGAGCTCTATACCCTTAGACAACATTAAGGCTCCAATCCCTGAGTTGAGCATTTATTCCTTTAGCCAATATTAGGGCTCCGATCACTGAGTTGAGCGTTTAGCCGACATTAGGGTTCTAATTCCTGAGTCGAGCTTTTTACCTTTACCCAACATTAGGGCTCCAATCCCTAAGTTTAGCATTTTTTACTTTACCCAACATTATGGCTCCATTCGCTGAGTTGAGTGTTTAGCTGATATTAGGGCTCCAATCCCTAAGTCGAGCTATTTACCTTTAGCCAACATTAGGGTTCCAATCCCTGAGTTGAGCGTTTTTTCCATTAGCTAATATTAGGGCTCCAACCCCTCAGTTGAGCATTTTTCCCTTAGCCAACATTAGGGCTCTAACCCCTGAGTTGAGCATTTTTCCCTTAGCCAACATTAGGGCTCCAGTCCCTGAGTTGGGCGTTTTCTTTAGCCAATATTAGGGCTCCAACCCCTGAGTTGAGCATTTTTTCCTTTATCCAATATTAGGGCTCCAATCCCTGAGGTTAGAATTTTTCCCTTAGCCAATATTAAGGCTCCAATCCCTGAGTTGAGCGTTTTCTTTAGCCAACATTAGGGCTCTAATCCCTTAAGTTGAGCATTTTTCCCTTTAGCCAACATTAGGGCTCCAACACCTGAGTTGAGCATTTTTTCCTTTAGCCGACATTAGGGATCCTCCAATCCCTTAGTCGAGCTCTTTACCTTTAGCCAACATTAGGGCTCCGATCCCTGAGTTGAGTATTTTTTCCTTTATCCAACATTAGGGCTCCAATCCATGAGTTGAGCATTTAGCCAATATTAGGGATCCAATCCCTGAGTCGAGCACTTTACCTTTATCCAACATTAGGGCTCCAATCTCTGAGTTGAGTGTTTTTTCCTTTAGCCAACATTAGCGCTCCAATCCCTGAGTTGAGCGTTTAGCCGATATTAGTGCTCCAATCCCTGAGTTCAGCATTTAGCTGACTTTAGGGCTCCAATCCCTGAGTCGAGCTCTTTACCTCTAGCCAACATTAGGGCTCCAATCCCTGAGTTGAACATTTTTTCCTTTAGCCAACATTAGAGCTCCAACCCATGAGTTAAGCATTTTTTTCATTAGCCAACATTAGGGCTCCAACCACTGAGTTGAGCATTTTTCCCTTAGCCAACATTAGGGCTCCAATCCCTGAGTTGAGTGTTTTCTTTAGCCAACATTAGGGCTCCAACCCCTAAGTTGAGCGTTTTTTCCTTTAGCCAACATTAGGGTTCCAATCCCTGAGTTGAGCATTTTTCCCTTAGCCAACATTAGGGCTCCAATCCCTGAGTTGAGCGTTTTCTTTAGCCAATATTAGGGCTCCAATCCATGAGTTGAGCATTTTTCCCTTTAGCCAACATACGGGCTCCAATCCCTGAGTTGAGCATTTTTTCCCTTTAGCCAACATTAGGGCTCCAATCCCTGAGTTGAGCATCTTCCTTTAGCCAACATTAGGGCTCCAACCCCTGAGTTGAGCATTTTTTCCTTTAGCCGACATTAGGGCTCCAATCCCTGAGTCGAGCTCTTTACCTTTAGCCAACATTAGGGCTCCAATCCCTGAGTTGAGTGTCTTTTCCTTTAGCCAAAATTAGGGCTCCAATCCCTGAGTTGAGCGTTTAGCCGACATTAGGGCTCCAATCCTTGAGTCGAGCTCTTTACCAATAGCCAACATTAGGGCTCCAATCCCTGAGTTGAGCATTTTTTTGCTTTAGCCAACATTAGGGATCCAATCCCTGAGTTGAGCGTTTAGCCAACATTAGGGCTTCAATCCCTGAGTCGAGCTCTTTACCTTTAGCCAATATTAGGGCTCCAATCCCTGAGTTGAGCGTTTTTTTCTTTAGCCAATATTAGGGCTCCAACCCCTGATTTGAGCGTTTTTCTCTTAGCCAACATTAGGGCTCCAACATCTGAGTTGAGCGTGTTTCCCTTAGCCAACATTAGGGCTCCAATCCCTGAGTTGAGCGTTTTCTTTAGCCAATATTAGTGCTCCAATCTCTGAGTTGAGCATTTTCCCCTTTAGCCAACATTAGGGCTCCAACCCCTGAGTTGAGCATTTTTTTCCTTTAGCCAACATCAGGGCTCCAACCCTTGAGTTGAGCGTTTTCTCCCTTTAGCCAACATTAGGGCTCCAACCCCTGAGTTGAGCATTTTTTTCCTTTTACTAACATTAGGGCTTCAATCCCTAAGTTGAGTTTTTACCTTTTGCCGACATTAGGGCTCCAATCCCTGAGTTGCGCCTTTTATACATGGGGCCTCCATTCCCTAGTCGTAAAAAAATGAAATGAAAAAAAAAAAGAGAATGAGTTCAGACTTTATCACAAATAACTCGCGAAATTTTCCTAGTGAAAACTGGGGCAATAATATTTCGTTCGTGTGTTTGTTTTGGTGTCTGAGCAGGTTTGACCTCGAGGCATAGGGATTCGAGAGGACCAAAGGAATGAGTCTCAATCCAGAATAAAGAAAAGAAGAAAAAGAACAAAAAGAAGTAAGTTCAAAATGCTGAAGTAAACAGAGATGTGGACTGCTCAAAACTCGAGTGAAGTCACAAGTTTTGTCGATCCCGCTCTGACACAATGCTGAAGAAAGAACCAACACCTACAACTTGCGAACATCAAGATTCATATCAGAGTCCACAACAAAACCAACTAAGACTCAAGATCAAGCTTCGAGAGAATTATAGATAGGAATCTTGTAACTCATAGTTGATAGGCATAGCTAGTTTAGCTTTGATTTTCCTTTTGGTGTAATAAGGAGGTCAGTCAGCAGTAGCAGTAGCAACAACAGTGAAATCACAGCTCCTGATAGTCCCAGCTACCAAAACTTTCAGAACTACACTGACCTGATTCCTTTATAGCCAAGGATATGTAGGCAACCTCTGAAGCAGGGTTCGGTCAGACGGTTTTCAAAAATGCTTCTCATGGAGTGCCAAGAAGGCAAAAATCTCTCATGATTGCTCAATTATCATTGCCCGAAAACCGTTCGTGTCTCCGAGCAAAGATGGGCAGCTGTGAGCACGTGATTTTTTTCTTGCTTAAATTATTCCTATAGATTTCTTAGAATTAGAAATTTTCTATTATTATTTGATTTTTAGGATTTAATTGCATGATTTTGCGTTTGTTTGCATTTTGCATGCATTTTTAATTGATATAATTCATAAAAAAATTTTCAAAAAATAGCATATTGGCATTAAAGATTCACTTTTATATTTTTAGTTCTATTAGTTAACTAACATTACAAAAATAGAATAAAATAACAAAAAATGATTCTTTTTGTGTTTTTACTTTTAATTCTCAAATTAGCCTTAGTTTTCTTTAAACTAGGAGTTAGTTAATTTTTTAAAATTAATTAGTCTAGTTAGAATTAAATCAGGTTTGTGTATTTTAAATTTTTGTATTAACAAAATTCAAAAAAAAAAAAGAAGAAAGGAAAAAGAAATGAAAAACAAATAAAAGAAAGGAACTAATTGAAAAGAAAATAAAGAGAAGGGAAAATAGGCTAGCCTATGTTAGTCTCAATATTGGGCTGCTGTTTAATTCTAGCCCAAGCCAAACCCCTCCCCAAGATCGGACCCCCTAGGCCCAATCCCACAGAAACCCGATCCAACCCTTCTTAAATTAAAACGACGTCGTTTTAGGATCAATCAATCCTGATTGTCTAGGTTTATCAATCTAACGGTTAGGAACTGATATATATATATATATATATATATATATATATATATATATATATATATATATATGTCCTAATAACCCCCTACCCCCCTTCACCATCTCCCATTCTACTCCTTGTAACGCCGGCGTAATACCACCATCCACGACCATCTACCATCGTCCCTCTGCCGTCCGCCGCCGGCCGAAAATCGACTCGACCGGCGGCAAGTTTCCAAACCCTCTAAAATTTACACCATAGCTCCCTCTTTTCATCCTCTCTCAAAATCCCACCTTAGTTTTCTTCAAATCTTTTCAAACTCGTCAAATAACCAAAGCAGTGGCCGCCGGCTCTGCCGTGTCCGGCACCGCCGCCTCCAAACGACTCCAAATTCACATCCCTTGACCACCATGACCCTCTTATCCCAAATCCAAAACCCATAACCTTCGAATCTTCGCTAAGAGGTTCGAATTTCGGATTGAAAAATCAATCTAAGAACCCTAAATTTGCGAATTTGGGGATATTAAGTTCTGGGCTATAATAGCCCTTAATCATATTTTTTATTATGAAAACACATGATTAAGAGTGATTATAGTCCCAAATCACTCCATGAGTTAGCCCTAATTCGAGTCGGAGTCGAAATTGAAAGGTATTCTACTACTTTCTTTTTTGTTTTCTTCTCGTTAATGATTCTGGTTTTTGTTCTTCTATGCTTGTTTCTTTTATTATTTTAGTTTTATATTTTTTTTGTTTGACTTAGGGTTCTGATCGTGTAGTTTAAATTTTTCCTATTTGTTTGATTTCAATTATATGATCCATGTTTGCTACTGATTTTCTTTAGGTTTTCTTTTAGGGTTATGATTATAGTTTTAATTTTGTTCTTGATTGATTCCATGTTTGCTGCTGATTGTCTTTAGGTTTTTTCATTTTTCTATTTTTATAGTATAGCTTCATGTTTTTATTATTGATTTGTTCATTTATTGTTTTATTAGTTCAGTGAGAAAATTAGTCTTAGGGTATAGTATTGATTAGAATTAATTTCTAGTTCTGGTTTTAATTAGCTAGATTTGATAAGTTCAATTTTAGGGATTTTGTGTTAATTAAAAAATGGTTTCGTTATAGATGAATATTCCTAGCCCTTGATTGATTAACCATGGTCAATTTTGGACCAAGTTAAGGGGGTTGGGATTAGTTTAGCTTAGGTTAGTAATTCATGAGTTGAATTAACGGTATATTGGGTAGTCTAATAATGAGAATCTTGCAGTAACTGAATTGTAACCCCTTAGAACCTTCTAGATGGGTTTCTAGTTTGAATTTAAAGAATTAAGTGTAGTAACTTGGGCAACAAGCCAAAATTCTAGGGACTAAATAGTTAAAAATTGAAAATAAAAGAGGGACTTAGAATATAAAAGTAAACAATCTGAAAATTGCCCTAACTTAGCCTATAAAAGGGCAGTCCCTTACTTTGCAAGGCAAGTTTAGAGGGGAAAAAAAATCTGAAAAAGGTTTTAGAGAGAGCTAAAGCTTAGATAAATCTGAAAATTCAAAATTCAGATCTAAAAACTACTGAAAAATCCAAAAAAAAAAAAATCTGGTAGAAGTAGATAGTTTAGATACAAAACATTAAATCCTAGAAACCAAAATCCTGAAAAATCAACAAAAAATATAGTATAAAAATCCTTTCCAGATCTGATTTTTGTTCAACTGCATTGGTTCTTCAAGCTGGTTTTCAAATTAAGCTGGTGTATTTGGTTAATTAAAGTTCCTTTGAAGTCAATTGCATCATGTTCCTTTTCCTGGATATTTGGCACTCAATTTGTGAGCTGTGTTGCTGCTGATTTTAATTACTGATCCTGCTCCGCTGATTCTCATTTCTTTCTCTTATTCACTCTCCAGGTACTCCTCTATCCTTTAAGAATTGCTACACAAGCATACAAGATGTAACTTGTTTGAATTTTTCTATGAAAGGAGGAGCTACTTTCCTTCACATTTTTCATGTTAAACACCTGTTTAGAATTCCTGAAGAGCAATTGCTTAGTATAATAGTATTTAGCTCGACATAGCTTATTTTAGCATGGTGATAATGTGTTGGAATTGATGAACCTTCCTCCAGCTTGTTAAAAAAACTAATGTATCCTTAGCCTTGAATAAACACTGATGGACTGTGTATATGGACTCTTATATGAAAATGTCTAGCTTTAGATGTTCATATGATTTTGCAATTGAAAGCTTCAATAGCGTCCTTCTTCGATTCAGTACATGAATCAATTCTAAAAATGTGTTAAATGAAGCTGGATCTTATTTTATTTTAGAGAGTAAAATTTCAAAAGCAAACATGTTGATGCGTCAGTATACATGTGACCTGGATATGAGCATAAGGTCCGGATTGAATTGAAATATGCATATCCCTGTCGTTTGGCCCATATTTATTTGATTTAATTTAGCAGTAAATTCCTTGAATTAAAACCAAGTCTCTAATGTCATGTTCACTATGTTAGTCTTACCGCCTGGATTGCCTGGGTTTATAATCACTGGGCCTAATGTGGCCCAGCTGCATAATAACAGGCCAAGCAATTTCAACCCTTTAATTATTCTTACCCAATTGAGCCTATGGGGCTCGATATTGAGTCCTAGATCCTGCCTGATGTCGATTTGGGCTTGCTCTAAGGCCCAAGATTTAAACAACTTTTCAAAAATAAAGCTGAACAATCCTCTTTTTCTTGGGCTGGTTCTGAAGCCCAACATGCTGAAAGCCCTATTCGACTTATTAAAGTTATTGGATTTGATGATTTAAAAAATTGAATTATAGACCTTGGGTCTTCCACGATAAGTAGCAAGTTTGAATTAATGGGGTCTTCAATAATGGAGGTTCTCTTGTTTAAATTTGGAGTTGATCTTGAGGCTCGAACCTTTTAATACTTTTAATAATAATTAATTTGTAGTGCTAATTAATTAAGTTATTTTAGAGACAATCATTAATAGAAAATTATAGTTCATTTTAGGTTATCCTTAAAATAATTTGAGGTATGACGAGCCAAATAAAATCACAAATTGCGCGGCCCTCTTTGATTACTTCATTAAAAATACTTAGAAATCGGGACGTGCCATTTAGTAAATTTTCATGGCCTCCTGTAAAGTTAATAACGCGTTAGCCACTTTCGGCACGTTCTTTAATAAATCTACCTTCTTAAACTTGGGTGTGCATTTCATGTGACCCAAACCAAATCCCAAAATATTGAATAAAATGATTCGCGGATCCGAGTGCATTTTATGTGACGTGATCCAAAAGCATATTTTAAACGACGTTTAATTTTCTTAAAATTAATTAAAAGCGGTAAGTAATTTTAAAACTGCACTGTAGGATGACATGTATTAAAATCAGATACTAAGCCATTTATAATAGTTTAAGCGACCGTGCTAGAACCACGAGATCTGGGGGTGCCTAACACCTTCCCCCGGGTCAACAGAATTCCTTAGTCAGAAGTTCTAGTTCGCAGACTCCATTCGGGAAGTCGAAATTTCCTCGATTTGGGATTCAAGATAAACTGGTGACTTGGAAAACCAAAAGTCAAACCTATCCCAAGTGGCGACTCTAAATAAATAAATAATCCCATTTCGAATAATGCATTTAAAATGGAAAAACTCCCTTATACACTATCCTTCGGGGTAGGTGTGTAAAAAAAGAGGTATGACACCCGGTATAACCCGTGGACCTCCCCAGCATAACCCGAGGACCTTTTTCTTTTCTGGCATAACCCGATAACCTTCCCCGGCATAAACCGTGGACCTCCTCGGTATAGTCTGAGGACCTTTTTCTTTTCTGGCATAACCCGATGACTTTCTCGGCATAACTCGAGGACCTTTTTCTTTTTTGGCATAATCCGATGACCTTCCCCGGCATAACACGTGGACCTCTCGGCATAACCCGAGGACCTTTTTCTTTTATAACATAACCCGATGACCTTTCCCGGCATTACCCGAGGACCTTTTTCTTTTCCGGCATAACCCGACGACCTTCCCCGGCATAACCCGACGACCTTTCTGGCATAACCCGATCATTTTTCCAGCATAACCTGACAATCTTCCTAACTTTGGGCCTCCGATCCCCATTTTATTTCATTTTAGATATAGGGTCTCCACTCCCTAATCTATTTCTCTTAGGGATACACAATCCCGATTTTAATTGCTTTCAATAAAGAATTAGTTTAGATTTTGTTACAATAACTCACGAAATTTTCATTGTGAAAACTGTGGTAGAAAATTTCGTTTGATTGTTTGCTTTGGTGCCTTAACAGGTTTCACCATGAAGAACAAGGTTTGATATGACCAAAATAAGAAGTCTCAACCCAAATAAAAGAAAAGAAAAACTAGAAAAGAAGTTGAACTCTAACTGTAGAAGCGGAGAAAAGATGCGGACTGCCTAAGATATGATTGAAGTCACAAACTTTGCATGTCCCGCCTTGATCCGAAGAGCTGAAGAAAAATGAACCAGCATGTGTAGCTAACGAGCATCAAGATTAGATCAGAGTCTGCAGGAAAAACCAGCCAAGTCTAAAGATCAAGCTTCAGAAGATTTATAGATAGGAATATTGTAACTCGTAGCTGATAGGTTTAGTTATTTTTTTTCATTTTGATTTTGATGTAATAGCTGGATCGTGGACTGGATCCTCGACGGAACCTCACTCGACTCTCGAACTCATCACTCCATCATCCTTTTAAAACTACACCGACCTGATTCCTTTATAGCCTAGGATATGAAGGCGACTTCCGAAGCAAGGTTCGGTCAAACTTTTTAAAAATGCTACCAAATAGAGTTTCAAGCGGGCAAAAATTGCTCGTAATCGCTCACTTTATCTTTTCACGAAATCCCTTCATGTTTCCGAGCAAATAGGGGCATCTATGAGCACCCAATTTTTGCCCTACACGAAAATATGTAACGACCCGACCGATCATTTTGAGCTTTTAAAACTTGCTCGCCAGTTCTTGGAAATGACTTGCCCGTGTGATGTATTATGAATCATGTAAATCATTGGTTTTTGATTTCAGGGTAATCGGAATGAATTTGGAAGAACAGTTTTCAATTTGAAGTTTAAAATTCGAAAGGGTTTGACCAGGTTTTGACTTGTTAGTAAATGACTTGAAATTTTTGTGATTTTATTAGCTCCGTTAGGTGATTTGGGACTTAGGTGAGTGATCGAAGTGTATTTTGGAAGTCCGTGGAAGGTTTAGGCTTGAATTGGCAAAATTGAGATTTTGGCATTTTTCGGTTGATATGTGAGATTTTGATATAAGGGTTAGAATGGAATTCTGAGAGTTTGCAATAGTTTCGTTGTGTTATTTGGGATGTGTGTGCAAAGTTTCAGGTCATTCAGATGTGGATTGGAAGGTTTTTTCATTAAAAGCATGATTCGAAAGATTTTGGAATTCTTAGGCTTGAATTCGATGCAAATTTGGTGTTTTAATGTTGTTTTGAGTGTTCTGAAGACTGGAACAAGTTTGAATGATGTTATGGAATATGTTGGCATGTCTGGTTGAGGTCCCCGAGGGCCTCGGGTGAGTATCAAGTGGTAAATCAAACTATTTCATGTTGATTGGATTTGTAGAAAACCAGCTGAAGTGTTGCAGAGAATTAGACCTTTGCATTCGCGCGTAGGTCCTCGCGTTCGTGAAAGGTTAGTTGGTGAAGGCTGGAATTTTAGCCTTCGCGTTCGCGAGGAGGGCTACGCGCTCATGAAGGGTTGAGTGTTTGGTCAACGCGTTCGCGAGTGAAGCTCCGCGTTCGCGTAGAGGAAAGTGGTCAGCTGGGTTTGAGGTCAAGTTATTCATAGCGTTTGCGAGTATTGGGCTGCGTTCACATAGTTCAGCATCAAGTTTGTATCGCGTTCGTGAGGCTGGTGCCACGAACGCATAGAGCAAATTTTTATGGCTGGTGTTTTGTTCATCGCGAACGTGATAGCTATCCCGCGTTCGCGAAGAAGGTTTTTAGAGCCTGGGCAGAAAGTTTTAATAGCCCTTGTCCGCGATTTTAGGGCTAACTTTCACCATTTTGGGGCAATTTTGGGCGCTTTTGAGAGGATTTGAAAAGGGATTCAAGAGATAATACCTGGATAAGATTTTTGAATTCAATACTCGATCCTATGTTGATTCTTACTTGTTTAATCATGAAAAATGTGGAAATTAAAGCGTAGAATTGGGGAATTAAGGCTTGAACTTGAAGAATGTAAATTGGGAATTTGAGTAGGCAATTGATGTCCGATTTTGATGTTCTTGGTATGTATAGAATCGTAAGAGGATAAGGATTCCATTGTGTGATTTTTATCGAATTCATAGACGTGGGCACGGGGCCAGGTTTGAGCAATTTCGGGATTTTTTATGTAAATTAGATATTTTCGAGTGGGCTTTGTTCCCTTAGCATATTTTAATGGTTATATATATTGATTGTGGTTAGATTTGGAGCATCCGGAGGTCGATTCATGTGAGTAAAGGCATCGCGGGCTAGAGTTTGGACCAGCTTGAGGTAAGTAATAATTGTAAATGCTGTCTTGAGGGTTTGAAACCCCGGATTTCACATCGTTGTACTATTTTGAGGTGACGCGCATGCTAGATGACGAGCGTGGAGTCGTGCACCATTGGGGATTATAACTTCGTCCACCCCGTACGACCGTTAAGTCGCTTATTTGATTTGAAATCTTATGATATTTCATATTTTAGAGATTGATATTATATTTTAGGCTGTATGCCCTGTTTGGGGCCTTGTGCCAACGTATTGAGACCCTTAGGGGCATTTTCACTATTTTCCCTCACCCTATTTGTTTTGAAAGCTTATCCTCAGTTATGTTTTACCTGTTATCATTTAAATCTGTTTTTATCACTTTACTTCTTAAAATGTGAAAACTGTTTGGGCTGAATTTCCTGATTTACTGATGGTCCGAGTGATGGTGAGGTTGATGACTGAGATAGACCGAGAGTCTGATTGTGAGGTTATTGACTGATGGAGACCGAGGTCCTGGTTTTGAGGATTATATATTTATGCATCGGGCTGTACGCCGCAACAATATATATATATATATATATATATATATATATATATATATATATATATATATATA
>MU709578.1:19754-53471 GCA_026770625.1 Nicotiana glauca
TATTGAGGGCAATTGTCAGTCCCAATTGATGCGTGATGAGGTTACTTTAGGATAAGCTGGAATTACTCGGATGTTTCCCTTTGAGGGGTGGGTCTTATTTTATTTTCTTGAGGACAAGCAAAGGTTTAAGTTTGAGGGAGTTGATAGCTGTGATTTTAACACGTTTTATGACCATACTTGCTTATGCTTTATGTATGAATTGACATAAAATAGACCCAAAATGCTTACAAGTTGCGCTTGATTGCAGGTTTGAGCGACAAGATGACAAAAGTCAAAAATCGGCTCGAAACGGAGTGAAACCTGCTCAAATGTCAAAGATCATTAAAGTAAGGACATTCAGAACTTGGTGCAGACCGCACCATCATGTCATGCAGCCGCACCATGGGAGTTCAGAGACTGTGAAACTACAAGTCATTTCATGCGGCCGCGCAATTGTGACATGCGGTCGTACCAAAGAGATTCAGAAAGTTGTCTTTTCCAATCGCAAGCGGCGCGGCCGCGGTCAAGCTCACGCGGTCCATGCCCAGCCAATGCGGCCGCACTACAGGTTCACGCGGACCGCACCACAAAATTTCAGAGACCATCACAAGCCATTCATGCGGCCACACTAAAGGTTCACGCGGTCCGCGCCAGTCATCACCCGGCCGTATTCCATCATTGTGTGGTCCGCATCACTATCTTCAGAGAGCAAGATTTAGAAGAGCAACCCAGTGCGGCCGCATGCCAACTTTGTGCGGTCCACGCTGACCCCGCATGGGTATTTTTGTCCGATTTTTCCAGCCTAGTATAAATAGAACATTTTACCATTTTTAGGTTAAGTTTTGTACACCTGATAGCTGCTGCGCTCGTGAGACATTTGTATTAGCCTATTTTGGGCATTTTGAGCTTATTTCATCACAGATTCTTGTAGTTTAACATTAGTAATTAATTAATATAGTTATTTCATCTTCTATTTCTTCAGTTTCTTTTCTAATTATGTCTAACTAAACCCATTAGCTAGGGTTGTGGCTCAACCCTAATGTGGGTAATTGATGGGTGTTGCTTATTACTGATAGATTGATATTGGGTGTTTGTTATTTGGGTTAATTTTATGGTTTAATTAAGGATTGGTGGTTGCAAATATTGATTCTAGCTTAGTGGTTCTTGACCCTTCTTGAGAAAGAGAGTCTATGACCCCAAAATTTACCCAACAAGGAATTGGCTATTCAAAGAAAACAAAAGTGAAAAAGGTTGTGAAAAAGTAGAAAAAAGAGAAATGTGTTGAATTGCATAAGAAAGAGTGACAGTGTGTCTCTCTAACCCCTCGAAAAAGAAGTGAATACTCAAGTGAGTCAAGAAAGTGTGCCAAAATGAATCAAAAGAAGTGCTTGAGGGAAGATTGAACCCACTTGAACAAAACATATCCTACCCTTACCCAAAAGCCTTTACGATGACTCCACAAAAGCCCTATATGATATTGAGTTGAACGGAACCTACATTAGTGGATACTTACATAAGGGGCAAGCATATGGTACCTAGAGCCGGACATATGACCTTTTTTGTGAGAGAAATGAGCGAAAAATCCATCAACCTCGGTTTGTGTGTCATTACTCTAAAAGGTGAGGTTCGCTTAGGGAAAGTTGAGGATGTGTGAGTTTGGGTCCCACAATGACCAAGGTATTTGAGAAAAGCTCCTTGATGAAATGAGTCAACCCTCGATGCTCTTGTGCCACATTTGATCCATAGTTCTTAAAAGCTTAAAATGTGTTAATGATGCATTCGTATTGAGGGAAATTGTCTGTCCTAATTGATGCGTGATGAGGTTACTTTAGGATAAGCTGGAATTACTCGGATGTTTCCCTTTGAGGGGTCGGTCTTATTTTATTTTCTTGAGGACAAGAAAAGGTTTAAGTTTGAGGGAGTTGATAGCTATGATTTTAACACGTTTTATACCCATACTTGCCTATGCTTTATGTATGAATTGACATAAAATAGACCCAAAATGTTTACAAGTTGCGCTTGATTGCAGGTTTGAGCGACAAGATGACAAAAGTCAAAAATCGGCTCGAAACGGAGTGAAACCTGCTCAAGTGTCAAAGATCATTAAAGTAAGGACATTCAGAACTTGGTGCGGACCGCACCATCATGTCATACAGCCGCACTATGGGAGTTCAAAGACTGTGAAACTACAAGTCATTTCATGCGGCCGCACAATCGTGACATGCGGTCGCACCAAAGAGATTTAGAAAGTTTTCTTTTCCAATCGCAAGCAGCGCGGCCGCGGTCAAGCTCACGCGGTCCACGCCCAGCCAATGCGGCCGCACTACAGGTTCACGCGGACCGCACCACAAAAGTTCAGAGACCATCACAAGCCATTCATGCGGCCGCACTACAGGTTCACGCGGTCCGCGCCAGCCATCACGCAGCCGCATTCCATCATTGTGCGATTCACATCACTATCTTCAGAGAGCAAGATTCAGAAGAGCAACCCAGTGCGACCGCGTGCCAACTTTGTGCGGTCCGCGCTGACCCCGCGGGGGTATTTTTGTCCGGTTTTTCCAGCCTAGTATAAGTAGAACATTTTACCATTTTTAGGTTAAGTTTTGTACACCTGATAGCTACTGCGCTCGTGAGACATTTGTATTAGCCTATTTTGGGCATTTGGAGCTTATTTCATCACAGATTCTTGTAGTTTAACATTAGTAATTAATTAATATGGTTATTTCATCTTCTATTTCTTCAGTTTCTTCTCTAATTATGTCTAGCTAAACCCATTAGCCAGGGTTGTGGCTCAACCCTAGTGTGGGTAATTGATGGATGTTGCTTATTAATGATAGATTGATATTGGGTGTTTGTTATTTGGGTTAATTTTATGGTTTAATTAAGGATTGGTGGTTGCAAACATTGATTCTAGCTTAGTGGGTCTTGACCCTTCTTGAGAAAGAGAGCCTATGACCCCAAAATTTACCCAACAAGGAATTAGGATGGACCCATGAGAAATGGTAGTCCCAATTAACGGGTTAAACCTCGAGAGAGTAATCACCCTACTTGAACCCTAGTTGCTTGGTCTAATTGGCCTACCCAATTNTAGCTTAGTGGGTCTTGACCCTTCTTGAGAAAGAGAGCCTATGACCCCAAAATTTACCCAACAAGGAATTAGGATGGACCCATGAGAAATGGTAGTCCCAATTAACGGGTTAAACCTCGAGAGAGTAATCACCCTACTTGAACCCTAGTTGCTTGGTCTAATTGGCCTACTCAATTTGTCTCGAGAGAGTCAATTGGGCAAAATTGCTCTCTCTACCGAGAGGTGTGAGAGTGGGTACAATTGTGCAACGGTTATAACATTGATCCCAAATTCGTCAATCTATTGTTAGTAGTTTCTACCCATTAGTTAACCACATAGGTGATGCCACGACCCTAGTGCCTTTGTCTATATTAATCACAAATTAGAACATATCTCTTAGCATAATTTAACCTTAGCTTGTAGTTGACAATAGTAGTTATTTAAACAACAAAAACCCAAAAATATTTGAAGTACAATTAGAAGCAAACACGCATTCCTAGTCTGAAAAAATACGCAACTCCATTCCAAGCTCCCTGTGGAAATTGACCCCGATACCACTATTCGGGTAAAAGTCTTAGCGCCCACTCTTCCTACCGTAGTGTAAGGTTGAGTTTGTTGCGATCACTAGGCACTTACCAGCACATGGGGTCGGTTGTACTGATGCTACACTCTGTGCTCTTTTGCACAAATCCAGGTAGCAGAGCCTCTTACGTTGCGCAGTAATAGTCTCGGGAGTCAACCTTCAGTCCACGAGATCCCGAGGTAGTCCTGCAGGCGTCCGCAAGCCCGTCGTCTCTTCTACCTATTTTGATACACTGTTTCCTCTTGTACTCAAGATAGATTTTATTTCTTTATTTCAGAAATTTGTGTGTAGCACTCCTAGATAGTCCGTGATTGTTGCGACACCAGTTCTAGGTAGAGGCATATGTAGATTTTTCCTTATTATTTTGGTTTATATCGTTTAAGTCTTCTGCTAAATTACGAATTTTGTTGTTGTTTAATTATTTATTTACTATTAATCAAATTGGTAAAAATGGATTTTAAACAAAAGCATTTATGGATTCTAAATGTGTGGCTTGCCTAGCTTCTACGAGTAGGCGCCACCACGACCCTCGAGGGTGGGAAATCCGGGTCGTCACTAGTTGGTATCAGAGCTCTAGGTTACATACGTCTCACAACTCACGGACATGCCTAGTAGAGTCTGAGGGATCGGTACGGAGACGTTTGTATTTATCCCCCAGAGGCTACAGAGTTAGGAAAAGTTTCACAATTGTTCTTTCTTGTCGTGCGGTTTGGTTTCTTAATACTAATTGAATTTATACTCTGTTCTTTCGCAGATGGAGAGAATACGTGCTTCCTCATCTACCGATCAGCAGTCTGAGCCCTAGGAAGCTCCCACGAGGGGCAGAGGGCGAGGCCGTGCTAGAGGCCGAGGCAGGCGCGAAGCTCAGCCCCAAGCAGCAACACTAGTGGCGGAGCCTCAGGTTGATTTTGACGAGGAGGTTTCGGCCCCAACAGTCCGGGTGGGCCCAGCGCAGGTCCTAGAGGAGTTTATTTCCACCCAAGTTCTTTAGGACGCTCTGGTCCAACTGGTGGGCCTCATGGAGAGTGTCACCCGAGCAGGCTTGCTTCCTGTAGCACTAGCCGTCTCTCATGCTGAAGGAGGGGCCTAGTCTCCTGCTACTCGTACTTCAGAGCAGGTAGCTCCCCAGATTCAGACTCCAGCAGTTCAGCCAGTTGGAGCAGCTCAATCGGGTGTGGTAGCCCAAGCCGATGATGGGGCAGCTATGTCTGCCGATGCTTTATGGAGATTGGATAGGTTCACGAAGCTCTTCACTACTACCTTCCGCGGTGCATCTACCGAGGATCCTCAGGATTATTTGGACAACTGCCACAAGGTTCTTCGGAACATAGGTATTGTTGAGACCAATAGGGTTAATTTTGCGATATTTCACTTGTCTGGATCCGCCAAGACTTGGTGGAGGGATTATTGTTTAGCTAGACCAGCAGGATCGCAAGCCTTGACCTGGGAGCAATTCACGCATCTATTTCTGGAGAAGTTTCTCCCTACCACACAGCGAGAGGTCTATCGGAGGCAGTTCAAGCGTCTCTAGTAGGGATCCATGACAGTCACCCAGTATGAGACCAGGTTTATTGATTTGGCTCGCCATGCTCTTATTATACTTCCCACTAAGAGGAGAGAGTAAGACGGTTTATTGATGGACTCATTCAGCCTATTCGTCTCCAGATGGCTAGAGAGGCTGGGAGTGAGATATCCTTTTAGGAGGCGGCCAATGTGGCCCGGAGAGTTAAGATGGTATTATCACAGGGGGGTGGTCATAGGGAAGACAAGAGACCCTGTCAGGCAGGCCGATTCAGTAGTTCCTCGTTTGGAGGCAGAGATTCGTATGATAGGGGTCATCCTTCTAGGCCTTTCCAGTCAGACCTCCAAGTTTCTCATGGTGCCTCAGGTGGCTGTGGTTCTCACATGCACTATTCTGATCAGCAGCCCTTCAGTGCACCGCTAGCTCTTATCAGTGTACCACCACTTTAGAGTTTTTGTGATGGTCATTCAGGTCGACAGGGCCAGCAGACTCAACAGCCGAGGGCTTGTTACACTTGTGGTGACACGGGTCATATTGCCAGATTTTTCCCTCGAGCACCGAGCAGTTCTCAGCACCAGGGTTCTCGTGCCATGGTTCAGGCACCAGGTGTTCCATAGCCCACCCAGCCAGCTAGAGGTAGGGGTAGAGGTCATAGAGGTGGAGCTCAGACCGCCAGAGGTGGAGGCCAGCCATCAGCAGGTTATCCTAGAGAGGTAGATCAGAGTGGTGGGGCCTAGCCCCGATGTTATGCTTTTTAAGCCAGGCCCGAGGCAGAGGCTTCAGATGCGATTATTACAGGTACGGTTCTGGTTTGTGATAGAGATGCTTCGGTGTTGTTTGATCCGGGGTCTACGTATTCTTATGTGTCATCTTATTTTGCCCTGTATTTGATCATGCCTAGTGATGCATTGGGTATTCCTGTTTATGTGTCTACACCGGTGGGTAACTCTATTGTGGTTGATCGAGTCCATCGTTCTTGTGTTGTGGTGATTGGGGTCTGGAGACTCATATAGATTTGTTGCTTTTAGACATAGTTGACTTCGATATTATATTGGGGATGGACTGGTTATCACCCTATCACGCTATCTTGGACTGTCATGCTAAGACTGTGACCTTAGCTTTACCGGGTATGCCTCGTTTAGAGTGGAGAGGGACTCCTGGTCATTGTTATATCGTATGTGAAGGCTTGGCGTATGGTCGAGAAGGGGTGTTTGGCCTATTTAGCCTATGTTCGGGATTCTAGTGCTGAGGTTCCCTCTATTGATTCTGTGCCCGTTGTTTGTGAGTTCCTTAATTTTTTCCTTCAGACCTGCCAGGTATGCCACCCGATAGGGATATTAATTTTTGCATTGATCTGGTACTGGGTACTCAGCCCATTTCTATCCCACCATATCGTATGGCCGTGCCGGAGTTGAAAGAGTTAAAGGAACAGTTGCAGGATTTGCTTGAGAAGGATTTCATTAGACCTAGTGTCTCACCTTGGGGTGCACCGGTGTTATTTGTCAAGAAGAAGGATGGGTCAATGAGAATGTGTATTGATTACCGGCAATTGAACAAGGTAACGATCAAGAATAAGTATCCACTGTCGAGGATTGATGATTTGTTCAACCAACTTCAAGGTGCCAGGGTATTTTCCAAGATTGACTTGCGATCTGGCTACCATCAGTTGAGGATTAGGGCATCCGATGTCCCTAAGATAGCTTTCTGCACTCGGTACGGGCATTATGAGTTTTTGGTTATGTCATTCGGGTTGACAAATGCCCCAGTAGCTTTCATGGACTTGATGAACCGAGTGTTCAGGCCTTATTTGGATTCATTCGTGATAGTCTTCCTTAATGATATATTGATATATTCTCACAGCCAGGAGGAGCACGAGCAGCACCTTAGAGTGGTTCTTCAGACTCTGAGAGATAGTCAGTTATATGCTAAGTTCTCGAAGTGTGAATTCTGGTTGGGTTCAGTTGCATTTTTGGGTCATGTTGTATCAGCAGAGGGTATTCAGGTGGACCCAGAGAAGATTGAGGCTGTCAAGAACTGGCCTAGACCAGCATCAGCTACAGAGATTCAGAGTTTCTTGGGGTTGGCAGGTTACTATCGATGGTTTGTGGAGGAGTTTTCATCTATTTCAGCCCCGATGACCAGATTAACCCAGAAGGGTGCCCAGTTCAGATGGTCGGATGAGTGTAAGGCGAGCTTTCAGAAGCTCAAGACCGCTCTGACTACGGCACCGGTATTGGTTTTGCCCACAGGTTTAGGGCCTTATACAGTCTATTGTGATGCTTCCCGTGTTAGGCTTGGAGCAGTGTTAATGCAGGATGGCAAAGCCATTGCCTATGCTTCGAGACAGTTGAAGATTCATGAGAAGAACTATCCAGTTCATGATTTGGAGTTGGCAGCCATAGTTCACGCATTGAAGATTTGGAGGCATTATCTGTATGGCATGGCATGTGAGGTGCTCACGGATCACAAGAGTCTTCAGTACTTGTTCAAGCAAAAGGAGTTGAATTTGAGGCAGAGGAGGTGTTTGGAGTTGTTGAAGGATTATGATATCACCATTCTATATCATCCGGGGAAGGCCAATGTAGTGGCTGATGCATTGAGTAGGAAGTCAGTCAGTACGGGCAGTCTTGCTTATATTCCGGTAGGTGAGAGGCCACTTGCTTTGGATGTTTAAGCCTTAGCCAACCAGTTCGTGAGGCTGGATGTTTCTGAGCCCAGTCGTGTGTTAGTTTGCACGATTGCTCGTTCTTCATTATTGGAGCGTATCCGTGATCGGCAGTATGATGATTCCCATTTCTGTGTCCTTAGACACACGGTGCAGTGCGGAGGTGCCAGGCATGTTACCTTAGATGAGGATGGAGTTTTGAGATTGCAGGGTCGATTATGTGTGCCTAATGTTGATGGGATCCGAGAGTTGATTTTGGAGGAGGCTCATAGCTCCCGGTACTCTATTCATCTGGGCGTCGCGAAGATGTATCAGGATTTGCGGCAGAATTATTAGTGGCGTAGAATGAAGAAGGATATCGTAGCGTATGTGGCTCGTTTTTTGAATTGTCAGCAGGTTAAGTACAAGCATCAGAGACCTGGTGGTTTATTTCAGAGGATTGCGCTTCCCGGGTGGAAGTGGGAGCGGATTATTATGGACTTTGTTGCTGGACTTTCGCTGACTCGGAAGAAGTTCGACGTAGTATGGGTCATTGTTGATAGGATGACCAAGTCAGCACATTTCATTCCTATGGCAGTCTCCTATTCTTCTAAGAGATTGGCTGAGATCTATATTTGGGAGATTGTTTGCCTTCATGGTGTGCCCGTATCTATCATTTTGGATCGGGGTATGCAGTTTATCTCGCGCTTCTGGAGAGCAGTTCAGTGAGAGTTGGGCACACGGGTTGAGTTGAGCACAGCATTTCATCCCCAGACGGACGGTCAATCCGAGTGGACTATTCAGATTTTGGAAGATATGCTCCGAGCTTGTGTCATTTACTTTAGAGGTTCGTGGGATCAGTTCTTGCCTTTAGTGGAGTTTGCCTACAACAACAGCTACCAGTCGCGCATCCAGATGGATCCTTATGAGGCCTTATATGATAGGCGGTGTCAATCTCCGATTGGATGGTTTAAGCTGGGAGAGGCTCGATTGTTGGGTACGGATCTGGTTCAGGAGGCCTTGGACAAGGTCAGGATTATTCAGGATAGGCTTCGTTCAGCTCAGTCCAGGCAAAAGAGTTATGTGGACCACAAGGTTCGAGATATGGCTTTTATAGTTGGTGAGCGGTTATTGCTCTGAGTGTTGCCTATGAAAGGCGTGATGAGATTTGGGAGGAAGGGCAAGCTTAGCCCTAGGTTTATTGGTCCGTTTGAGATTCTAGATCAAATGGGAGAGGTGGCTTATAGACTTGCTTTGCCGCCGAGCTTATCAGCCGTGCATCCAGTGTTTCATGTGTCCATGCTTTGGAGGTATCACGGCGACCCAGCCCACGTGTTAGATTTCAGTAATGTCCAGTTGGACAAGGACTTATCTTATGAGGAGGAGCCGGTAGCTATTCCAGACACCTTCTGTTCGTGTTCAATGGAGAGATCAGCCTCCTGAGGCATCGACATGGGAGTCCGAGTCCGACATGCGGAGCCGTTGTCCTCATCTTTTCCCCGGCTCAGGTACTTCTGTCTTTAGTCCGTTCGAGGACGAACGATTGTTTTAAAGGTGGAGAATGTGATGCCCAAAGGTATAATTACCTATTTTAAATGAATTTTGTGCTTCCGAGGCCTTGATAACCTCATTTAGAGTTGCCTCGATTTGCGTGCATAGTCCGGGCGCGTAGCCGAAAAGCTTAAATATGAAATTCTGTGAAAAATGCTAAGTTTTGATGTTAAAATAAATAAATTTGACCTTGGTCAATATTTTGGATAAACGGATCTGGACCCGTGATTTGACGGTCCCGGAGGGTCCGTAGGAAAATATGGGAGTTGGGCGTATGTCCGGAATTGAATTCTGAGGTCCCAAGCCCGAGAAATGAATTTTTTAGTAAAATTGTTTAAGGAAATTTGAAATGAAAATTTATTAGAACGTATTGGTATCGGGCCCGTATTTTGGTTCCAACACCCGGTACAGGTCTTATATATGTTTTAAGTCATTCCTGTGAAATTTGATAGAAAACGAACATCGTTTGACGTGATTCGGACCTAAATTGGAAAATTTGATGTTTTATGAAGTTTGAAAGAATTCTTGGATTTTGAGGTTTAATTCAATGTTTATGATGTTATTTTGGCGATTTGATCGCATAAAAAGGTCTGTTGGATGTTTTTGAGGTTGTGTATATATTTGGTTTGGATCCTCGAGGGCTCGGGTGAGTTTTGATAGGCCACGGGTTGCATTTTTGAACTTAAAAGTTAGCTGGTATTTCTTATCTGCAGGCTTCCCATTTGCGAAGCCAGTCTCGCAAATGCGAGCTCACAAATGTAAGCCTTGCATCGCAAATGCGAGGATGAGACCTGGGCAGGCTGGTCGCAAATGCGATGAAAATGTTTGCAAATGCGAAGGTCCGTCGCAAATGCGACGTCTGGGATCGCAAATGTGAAGATCCCTTTTTCCACCTGAGGTCGCAAATGCGATACAGGAATCGCAAATGTGATAATTCTTTCGCAAATGCAAAAGTTGGGAATTTCTGAAGGGTTCGCAAATGCGAACCCTATTTCGCATTTCCCACATCTGGGAGGTCGGGGTTCGCAATTGCGAACCCCTGTTCGCATTTCCCATATCAGAGACCTGCAATTTTACACTTAAACGATTTTGAACCCCATTTTTCATATTTTCTCAAACCCAAACAGACTTAGGCGATTTTCCAAGAACGAGACTTCTTCCAAATCAATTGTAAGTTAGCTTTTACTCATTTCTTTCAATCATTAACATCTTTTAACATAATTTCAACCAAAAATCAAAGATTTTCATGGGGGGAAATTGGGTGTTTTGTGTAGAACTTAGGTTTTTCAAAAATTGAAGATTTGGACCTCAATTTGAGGTCCAATTTCAAAACAAGTTATATATTTGAGTTCATGGGGGAATGGGTAATCGGGTTTTGGTTCGAACCTCGGGTTTTAACCATGTGGGCCCGGGGGAGATTTTTGACTTCTTGGGTAAAACTTTGGAAAACTCATTTTCATGCATTGGGGTTGATTCATTAAGTGTTTATTAATGTAATTAAATAATTTGTGATTAGATACGAGCGAATTGGCGGTGGAATCACGGGTTAAAGCTATAATTGAGGCTTGAGTTGTGTTCAAGGCATCGAGGTAAGTGTTTGGTCTAACCTTAGCTTGAGGGATTAGGAGTTGAGTCCTATTTGCTATGTGGTAATTGTCGAGTACGACGTATAGTCATAGTGACGAGTATCTATACGTTGGTATTTAGCATGACCGTGAGTCTTTAAATTGTAAATACTTTGATTCGTTGTATCTTTCATGACTTGGTGATGGTTCCTAATTGTTGTGAAAAGCTTGTGGAAGGAAATTATGTCCTTTGAACATCGAGGAGCATTGGCTCAAGTTATATTACAATTGTGAAAGCATATGAGATTATTGAACCCTTTGGAGCATTGACTCAAGTGGTAATGTGAGTTATGAAACAAAAGTGAAAGAAAGAGAAAGATGATTAAATTGTTCCCTTGCCGGGATATTGATGCTTGTTGATTATTTCCCTTGTCGGGATGTTGAGATTATTGATGTTTTACCCTTTCCGGGTTTTAATTGTTTAAATTGTGTTCCCTTGCCGGGATTTCTATTATTATTCTGTTTAATCCCTTGCCCCTTGTTTGTGATTGTTGTTTGGGTGAGGAAGAGTGTTAAAGCACAAAGGGTGATGCCATGCATTGTTTGTTTATTGTGAGGAAAGAGAGTAAAAGCATGAAGGGTGATGTCATGCCGCACGATGTACCATTCCGTGCCAATTCTATTGATTATATATGAGGAAAGATAGTAAAAGCACGAAGGTTAATGCCGTGTACGTTTCATTATATCATTGCTTGGTGAGGACGAGAGTAAAAGCACGAAGGGTGATGCCGTGCACTTGTTGATTTCTGATTCTTTATTGCCGTCTGAGTTATATTACTTCTTCCGTTACTTGATGACTTTTAATCATGGTTGCGATTTTCCCCCACACCATGCTCCCCCTCCCACGTTGTTTGGTTATCTCTGTATCTCTGTTCCGGCGTATATATATATATATATAAATGCACAGGTTTATGTGGTAGTCTGGTCTAGCCTCGTCACTACTTCGCCGGGGTTAGGCTAGGCACTTACCTGCACATGGGGTCGGTTGTGCCGATGCTACACTCTGTGCTCTTTTGCACAAATTCAGGTACCGGAGTAGCTTACGGTGCACAGCAGTAGTTTTGGGAGTCAGCCTTCAGTCCACGAGATCCCGAGGTTGTTCTGCAGGCGTCCGCAGGCCCGACATCTCTTCTACCTATTTTTATACACTGTTTCCTCTTGTACTCGAGACAGATTTTATTTCCTTATTTCAGACATTTGTGTGTAGCACTCCTAGATAGTCCGTGAATGTTGTGACACCAGTTCTGGGTAGAGGCATATGTGAATTTTTCCTTATTATTTTGGCTTATATCGTTTAAGTCTTCCGCTAAATTACAAATTCCGTTGTTCTTTAACTATTTATTTCCTGTTAATCAAATTGGTAAAAATGGATTTTAAACAAAAGCATTTATGGATTCTAAATGTGTGGCTTGCCTAGCTTCTACGAGTAGGCGCCATCACGACCCCCGAGGGTGGGAAATTCGGGTCGTGACAACTGAATGATGTATTTTTTCTTTTATGCTTTCTGCCAATTTTTCGTGTTACTAGTGTAACCGCTATAATAATTTCTCATTGAAACAACCTATTCCTACTTTTTCCTATGTTTTTAAAGCTTTCCACAACCTTTCTGTATCATTTTAAATCTACCTGACATTTGTTGGCATTGAAATTCTCCATACACGTACAGAGTCAGAGAAAACAGACGAATATTGATGAGATACAGTTAGCAAACTAATTCGTCACTTGTGCTTGCGCCAGATATTGTACCAATTGTTGATATCCCGTCACAATCTCATGTATGTGTATTTCATGCATGCTAATATGTGTACATATAAACTACTTTAGTATTTTAACCCCAACTCATTAAATCTACTTATATCCCTCTCTTTCGCAGATACAGGTCTTTGAAATGGAAGGTTAATTATCACTTCCAAATGACGACCAAACTTTCTATGAATTATTGTGTTCACGCTGCGGGAAGCAGTACAGAACTCATTCGCCCATAATTATTCATTGTGCGAGCTGCAAACAACGTGCGATGTTAATACCCAGGTATTGCAACTTCGACTCCAAGCGTAATAAAATATGTTCATTCGGCATCTTCAAACAAAAAAGTATCTTCTGTCATTGGCATCATGAAAATCAAACAACGTATTTCAAAGAGCTTAGTTAATTTACGTAATACTTAAATCATGTTCTCTTATATATGCACTAGTTTTGGCAGTACATCATGAAACATTTAGTTTTTGAATGCCCCTGCTTGTAAAACTCAATATGGTAGATTTGCTATTTCATGTTAAAAAACTTTATTCCCTTGAAGATTTGTTACACTCCAGAATATAAAAAAGAGAGAACTGAACAGTTTCATGTTTCTAAAACTTAATTTTTTTGGGTATATGGAGAGCATTTTCATTCTTTTCTAAGAAACCAAGCAAGTCGACTGTTGCTAACAACTATTTCTCCTGTGGAGTTCTTAGTGTTAACTGTGTTTTTTCTTTTTGTTGCTACTAGAGCACGCTTTGAGGTTGTAATAACAGATAGCAGTGGATCAGTTGTTTCAACATTAATAGGTGAATTAGGAGAGAAATTTCTTGATATAACCTCCGCGGATATCTGTGAAATAATCTCTGTAAAGGTATGTTGTTGATGGCAATTGGAGAAACTTTGTTAAAATTATGATACTGTGAAAGCAAGTGTACTCTTAGTTCTTCCTATTCTGTCTTCCTAGATGTCTGCCTTTGGGTATACTGAAATTACGCACATATTGGTAAAACCTTTACTTTGAATGAACGAAAAGGCAAGGTGTCCTTTAACTTCTTATACATCCCAAGTACTTTATAGGCTAAAAAGATAGTATATTATTTTTTATCACCATCTTGATGTGTTAAATTCATGTTTTTCTCTCTTGCAGAAACAACCATTACCCCTTGAACATGTTCAACATTGTCTTACTCATAGACTCTTCAAGATACAACTGCGAAAAATATTTTCTAGAAATTCTGATATGCGGTTGTTCATTGTGTCCTACTTTGTCATGGAAGATTTATTTCAGTTGCCCGCAGCAGTTCCTCTGAAGAAATTGGAGAAAGAAGTAATGCTAAATTGAAAAATGTTGCAACAGAGAAAGATCTGAAGAAAGAGTTAGAAAGCGGATAAAGCATCCATTCGAATATGGAAGAAGTTACACCTAGAGAAGAGCTGAAGAACGAGTTAACTACAGAAGGTAGCTGTAACGACCCGACTGGTTATTTTGAGAAAATTAAGCTTCGTTCAGTGGAATAAGAGCTGGAACAACTTCAAAACATTAGTATCGACTTGCATGCATAGTGTAATTCAGCTAACGGATGGTTTAGAGCCAAATTAGAAGAAGGAATCTAGTTTTGGAAGTTCGAACGGTAAAAATTTGACCGAATTGGAATTTTAGGTAAACGGCCCCGGAATGGTCGTGGATGATCTCAATAGCTTTGTATGGTGATTTTGGACTTAGACACGCGTCCGGATTCAGATTTGGAGGTCCGTAGGGTAAATTGAGGCATTTCGGCGAAAGCTGGAAAAATGAAAGTTTGGAAAATTTGACCCACAGTTGACTTTTGTGATATCGGGGTCGGAATTCGATTCCGAGAGTTGTAGCAGCTCCGTTAAGTCATTTTGGACATGTCTGCAAAATTTGGCATTATTCCTATTTGATTTGGTAGGTTTCAGCACGAGTTTTGAAATTTGAGGATTTGAAAGTTCATAAGTTCAATTTATGGTTTGATTCGTCATTTCGGTGTTGTTTTGTGTGATTTGAAACCTTGAGCATGTCCGTGTTAGGTTATGTGACTTGTTTGTGTGATTAGACGGGGTCTCGGGTGCCTCGGGTGTGTTTCGGGTGGGCTGCAGATCATTTTTTTCCCATTTTGGAACTATTGTTTGCTGCTTCTGATATCCTTCATCGCGATCGCAAACAGCCTCTCGCGTTCGCGATGCATTGCTACTAACCACCTTGAAATCCTTCTTCGCGTTTGAATCTTTCCCTTCACGTTCGCGAAGACCTGCATTCTTCTTCTTCGTGTTCGCGTCTCTCCCTTCGCGATCGCAAAGCCTCGCATTCCTCTTCTCCGCGTTCACGAGCTCATCATCGCTCGTGATGAGCAACCTGGACAGCCTTAAAATTTCTTCTACGCGATCGCGATGTACAAATACCTAGGCAGACACAATATATCCCAAAGTTGAGGGTTTCACCATTTTTATCATATTTTGACTTCTAGAGCTCGGTTCTTGGCAATTTTTTAAGGGATTTTCACCTGGGCGACTTGGGTAAGTGATTCTTACACAGTTTAGACTAATTTCCATTAATCTTCTCTTAAATTCATCGTTTACCTTCGGAATTTTGATAGGAATTGGGGGAAAGTTCTTAGACCTAGAGATTGGATTTTGATTGGGTATTTGACATCGGATTGGGATAATTTTGATATGGTTAGACTCGCTGGGGTGTGAGAATTTTGAAAATATAAATTTTATCTGATTCCGAGGCATGGGACCGAGGGGTATTTTTGTTATTTTACATAATTCCGCGTATAAGCTTAGAATTTAAGTGTAGAATCAGTTACTTGAAGAGTTATTTACATTATGAAATTGAATTGAATAGATTTGGGCCATTTGGAGTCGAGTACTCGTGGCAAGAACGTGGTTTCTAGTTGATTTTGAGCCGGTTTGAGGTAAGTATCTTGCCTAACCTTGTGTGGGGGACTTTCCCTTAGGATTGGAGTCTTCTCTGCTAATTATAATCCGTGTACGCAAGGTGACGAGTGCGTGCTCGGACTTATTTGTGGAAAAATTAGCTTTCTTAGGTTCTTGATATGATTGAATTTCCCTATTACTAGTTTTACCTCTACATGTTTTACTTGGAATTAATTGCTTTATGGTTCGTTCTTATTGCCTAATTGACTCTTACTTTACTTAACTGAAGATCTTTACCCCTTCTATTGTCACGATTATCTTTCATAACTGCTTGTCTTTATTGGAAATCATTATTATCTCTCAAGTAATTATTTAGTCTTAATTGAGGTTATGATTATCTTTCCGCTGCTCATCCTTAATTGAAATTGTTGTATATCCTTCGTAACTTGCCCAACTTTGAAAGAACTTTAGATATCCTATGTTTAGTTGACATTCCTTATTTGAAATTATTTGATTCATGTTAACTTCCTTGTTGTTGAACTACATATTATGGAATCGTTGCTTCACATTATTTTCTCCCTTGTTGAGTTGTTATTATTACGCTTAGTATTCTCTGTTGCGGTTATTCCTTGTGAGTTAGTTTTACCATCCCCCGGTAAGCTAAAATTCTTGAGTTGATTCACTTGTCGTGCTCTTGTATATATTGCTATTGTTGTTGTTGTTGTACTGGTGATGGTGGTGCACAAGGTTTCTGCCGTGCGATTGTTGATATCACGATGCACGAGTTTTTTGTTGTGCGGTTGTTATTGAGGGGTTGCACGAGGTCTTTGCCATGCTATTTTTGCTATTGATATATTGCATATGCGGCGTAACAAGGCGGGATATGTTTATATTCTTATATGTGGGTTGCGCATGTGGTGAAATAAGGTGGGAACATTATGATATTGCACGCGTGGCAGAATAAGGTGGGCTATGTCAGGGATTGATTGTAAGGATTTGTGACGGCCTGTGGAGGCATTCATATTTTTTTTATATCGTCATTGTGGGTTGCTTACATGTATGAGCTTTGTCTCGTGGAAGTTGTGAGGAGACATTGTATGTGCTGCCCCTTCTTCTTCTTACGTTTATTAGCTGGTAGAAATTATGTTAAAGCACTTGCACAAGAATACACGTAGTTGAACACCCCTATTGTACTTAAAGTCCTCCTGATTTTGCTAAGCATAGATGTACGCCCTTGTTACTTATCATATATGCGAGAGTGTCCCTAGTTAGCAAGTGAAGTGTCAGTATGACCGTGAGGCTGATGAGGGCACAGGATGCCAGTTTTTAGATTTCAGGTACTGGGACTTATGAGTTGTAATTGTCCGAGATTCGGTAATTCGTGGGAATTGTTGGATAAGACATGATGTGAACACTGTCGTAGGATCTGAGTTATTGTTTTGTCTTCCCTTTACGGTATTGTAACCTTAGGATTTGGGTTGTGTTTTTTTGTCTGTTCTTATGTGTCATCATTCTTAATATTTTTGTTGTTACTTGTTGCTTTCTTCCATTATTGAGATTTGTAGCATTGTTGGTCATTTTTTACATCTCTCATATTAATGTATATGTATCATGATTTGTTGTTCCTATAATTATACTGTTTATTAGACTGGTAGGTGTCTTGACTGTTCCTCATCACTACTCCACCGACGTTAGTCTTGACACTTATTGGGCACCGCTTCGGTGTGCTCATGCTACTCTTCTGCACATTTTTGTTGTGCAGATCCAGGTACTCCCACTCAGTTCTGTCAGCCTTGGAAGGAGGCGTTTCTGTAGAGACTTCGAGGTATAACTGCTACGTCTGCAGACCGAGGAGTCCCTTTCTATCTTTCTGTAATAAGTATAGCCCTTTCAGTATTTTCCTTTGTTTAGACATTTCCAGTGTTAGAGCTTCTTATGTATCCCTTAGCTTGTGATTTGTGAGATTCCGGGTTTTGGGAATTTTGTTAGCTTCAAGAATTGTTATTGTATTTGCCGAGTGGCACCTTAAACACTATCTTATTTTATCGGATTTAAATTATTTCTTTCGCAATTATTGTTTATATTTCGCATTGTTAGGCTTACCTAGTCGTAGAGACTAGGTGTCGTCATGATGGTTCACGGAGGGAGAACCGGGTTCGTAACAAGTTGGTATCAGAGCTCTAGGTTCATAGGAGTCACGAATCACAAGCCGGTTTATTAGAGTCTCGTAGATCAGTACGGAGACGTCTGTACTTATCTGCGAGAGGCTATGTAACCGTTAGGAAAATTCCACTTCATTTGGTTTCCCTGTCGTGCAAGATTTTTGACATCACAATCCTAAACCTCTGTCTTCTACTCTCTCACAGATGGTGAGGACACGTACAACCCGAGGTGATCAGGTACCCGCGGCCCCTACTGCAGCCGTCAGAGGCGGGGCCAAGGACGCGCACGTGATGCAGCTAGAGCACCTGCGCAAGCTGCCACCGAGGTACCACCTGCAAATCCAGCCGGAACCCAGGCACCTGACACGCCTACTGTTACTACTACTCCAGCCCTTCAGGAGACTTTGGCACAGTTCATGAGCATGTACACTACTTTGGCTCAGGCGGGGTTGTTTCCCCTTGCTGCAGCCGCATCCCAGACTAGGGGTAGGAGCACAGACTCCCCCGCCCGCACTCCTGAGTGGCGAGTGCATGTTGAGCAGGTCCTTGAGATTATTCCTGCACCGCCTCCAGTGCCAGTTCAGCCCGAGAGCATGGCAGCAGCTTCTGAGCAGGAACAACTAAGGCTTGAGAGGTTCAAGAGGTACAAGCCTCCTGAGTTCAGTGGTCTAGCATCGAAGGATGCTCTGGGATTTCTTGATGAGTGTTACCGCATTCTCCGTACTATGCGCATCTCAAGATCGAGCGAGATTTCCTTCACTACTTTTCAGCTTCGAGGAGCCGCCTATGATTGGTGGCATACCTATGAGTTAGATAGTCCAGACGAGGCAGTTTCACAGACTTGGACCCAGTTTTCAGATATGTTCCTGAGAAAGTTTGTCCCTCAGAGCCTCAGGGATGCATGGCACGCGGAGTTTGAGCATTTGCGCTAGGGTGCTATGACCGTCTCGAAGTATGCTGTCCATTACACTAGCTTGGCTAGACATGCCCCGGCCTTGGTTTTTAATGTTCGCGAGAAGGATCGCCGGTTTATTCAGGGGCTCATTCCCAGCATCAAGTCTAGCATGGTTCGTGAGTTGGAAATGGATATTTCTTATCAGTAGGTGGTGAACATTACTATGAGGATAGAGGGTATGCATGCTAGGGAGAGAGAGGACAGGCGGGGTCACGAGAGAGAGGGCAGACGAGATTAGGAGATAGATTGAGGAGGCGAGGAGGCCTTGTAGGCCGGGAAGATATACTGGTCCTTATTTGGAGGCAGGGTGCGTCATGATAGAGGTTTTGCGGGTAAGCCAGTTCAGTTGGCGCTTTAGGCTTTGCATGGTGACTCGGGTGTTCATGGGCCTCGGAGTACCCGTACCGCACAGTTCCCACCACCTCGTCAGCAGAGAGTGTGCTTTGAATGTGGAGATACTAGCCATATGGTGAGAGATTATCCCAGGTTCGGACCGATGTGTCACAGTGAGGTATTCAGGCGAGTAGAGGGCGCCCAAGAGGGGGAGGCCGGCTCGTTGATATGTTTCATATAGTAGGCTTGAGGCCGGCATGCCAACTGAACGTCATTCAGGTATGAATTCGATTTGTTATAGAGGGGAACTATCTGTAGTTCATTATAGTTCTTCTTATTGGGGTGAGGTCCCTTATTTGTTGCTCCATTTATGGGTGCGTTTCATGATTTGCACTCTATTTATGTGATTATCCTGTTGGGAGGTTCTATGAGTGATAGCCGTGTCTATCATCTGTTTCTAGCCATTGTTGGGAGTTATGAGACTAGTAGTAAAATTCCTATTGTCCATTTTGGTAGGTTTGATATGATTTTTGAGTTTTCTTGGTTGCGAGCTGTGATTTCTTATGCTCCACCGGTGTGGGAGCCAGTCCGTGTTGTAATTTTGTCGACGAAATTGATCTAGTGAGAGTTTCTAGATGGCTTGATGTGTATCCTACTTGCGATTCAGAGTTGAGGGCGGGACCCTCGTGATTTCATGTAAATTGATGTGTTGAGACCAGGCTATGTACCGCGGCGAGAGTTATATCAGTATAAGATCCTTGTGATTCTTTTTATATGCTTTAATTCTTTCTCATTAGATTGCTTTGTAGATTAGTGTTGATAGAAAATTTGTTCTTGTCTGACTTGTTTGATAGTTCCCTTATGTGTTTCCCTTCCCATATTCAGTCATTTTCATTTTGTGCTTATTGAGTTTTAGCCTGTGAGGTGTGTACCCATTGGTATTAGCTGAGATTTGGTTATTCGGGTGTTTAATTATGTGGTTTTCGTGGTTATTGTATCATCACTAGTGTTGTGGAGGTTTGTAAAGAGTTCCTATTGAATATGAGGCTTATGGCCGGTACGGATTTGATCTTTGGCAAGTATTGTTATCAGAAATGTTATTGCGAGCCTATGTGTGATGTGTCATGTTGTGTTACCCTGTGGGTGTTGGCACAAATTGAAGTAGCTGGTCGAGACTGATACCGGGTATGGATTTAGAATCGGGTCTTTTGGAAATGAATGAAAGGTGAGAATTCGGGTTTTAAGGCTTATTGGTATTGCTAGAAAGGCTAAATTTCAGTTGAGATGGTGTCGTCATGCTTATATGGATTGGGATGACGTGGGATCACCCGCGGGTGTATGTTGGAAGTGTGCACTCAGTGACTTGAGGACTTCGAGGCGAATCTTAGCACGTTCGAGGACGAACGTTGGTTTTAAGAGGGGGAGGATGTAACGACCCGGCCAGTCGTTTTGAGAAAATTAAGCTCCGTTCAGCGGCATAAGGGCTGGAACAGCTTTACAATATGAGTATCGACTTGCGTGCATGGTGGAATTCAACTAACGGATGGTTTATAGCCAAATTGGAAGAAGGAATCTAGTTTTGGAAGTTTGAACAGTGAAAATTTGACCGAATTGGACTTTTGGGTAAACGGCCCTGGAATGGGTCGTGGATGATCTCAACAGCTTCATATGGTGATTTTGGACTTAGGCGCGCGTCCGGATTCAGATTTGGAGGTCCGTAGGGTAAATTGAGGCATTTCGGCAAAAGTTGGAAAAATGGAAGTTTGGAAAATGAATAAATTTGACCCATAGTTGACTTTTGTGATATTGGGGTCGGAATGCGATTTCGAAAGTTGGAGTAGCTCTGTTATGTCATTTTGGACGTGTCTGCAAAATTTGGCGTCATTCTGGTTTGATTTGGCAGGTTTCAGCACGAGTTTTGAAATTTGAGGATTTGAAAGTTCATAAGTTCAATTTATGGTTTGAGTCGTCATTTCAGTGTTGTTTTGTGTGATTTGAAACCTCCAGCGGGTCTGTGTTAGGTTATGTGACTTGTTTGTGTGATTAGACGAGGTCCCGGGAGCCGCGGGTGTGTTTCGGATGGGTTGCGGATCATTTTTTCGCATTTTGGAACTGCTGTTTGCTGCTTCTGATATCCTTCATCGCGATCGCGAACATCCTCTCGCGTTTGCGATGCATTGCTGCTGACCACCTCAAAATCCTTCTTCGCATTCGCATCTTTCCCTTCGTGCTCGCGAAGCCCTGCATTCTTCTTCTTCATGTTCGCTTCTCTCCCTTCACGATCGCGAAGCCTTGCATTTCTCTTCTCTGCGTTCACGAGCTCATCATCGCGTTCGCGATGAGCAACCTGGGAAGCCTTAAAATTTCTTCTACGCGATCGCGACTCTACTCCCGCGATCGCGATGCACAAATACCTAGGCAGACAGAATATATCCCAAAGTCAAGGGTTTCACCATTTTTATCATATTTTGACTTCTAGAGCTCGGTTCTTGGCGATTTTTGAAGGGATTTTCACCTGGGCGACTTGGGTAAGTAATTATTACTCGGTTTAGACTAATTTCCATGAATCTTCTCTTAAATTCATCCTTTAATTTCGGAATTTTGGTAGGAATTGGGGGAAAAGTTCTTAGACCTAGATATTGGATTTTGATTGGGTATTTGACATCGGATTGGGATAATTTTGATATGGTTAGACTCGTTGGAGTGTGAGGATTCTGAAAATATAAATTTTATCTGATTCCGAGGCATGGGCCTGAGGGGCGTTTTGGTCATTTTACATAAATCTGCGTATTAGCTTAGAATTTAATTGTAGAATCAGTTACTTGAAGTGTTATTTACATTATGAAATTGAATTGAATAGATTTGGGCTATTTGGAGTCGAGTACTCATGGCAAGAACGTGGTTTCTAGTTGATTTTGAGCCGGTTCGAGGTAAGTATCTTGCCTAACCTTGTGTGGGGGGACTTTCCCTTAGGATTGGAGTCTTCTCTGTTGATTGTAATCCGTGTACGCGAGGTGAGAGTGCGTGCTCGGACTTATTTGTGGAAAAATTAGCCTTCTTAGGTTCTTAGGTCCTTATATTCACTGAGTATGAAGTTGTTCTTGATATGATTGAATTTCCCTATTAATAGTTTCACCTCTACATGTTTTACTTGGAATTAATTGCTTTATGGTTTATTCTTATTACCTATTTGACTCTTACTTTGCTTAAGTGAAGATCTTTACCCCTTCTATTGTCACGATTATCTTTCATAACTACTTGTCTTTATTGGAAATCATTGTTATCTCACACGTAATTATTTAGTCTTAATTGAGGTTATGATTATCTTCCAACTGCTCATCATTAATTGAAATTGTTGTATATCCTTCGTAACTTGCCCAACTTTGAAAGAAGTTTAGATATCCTATGTTTAGTTGACATTCCTTATTTGAAATTATTTGATTCATGTTAACTTCCTTGTTGTTGAACTACATATTATGGAATCGTTGCTTCATATTATTTTCTCCCTCGTTGAGTTGTTCTTATTACGCTTAGTATTCTCTGTTATGGTTATTCCTTGTGAGTTAGTTTTACGTCCCCCGGTGAGCTAAATTTCTTGAGTTGATTCACTTGTCGTGCTCTTGTGTATATTGCCATTCTTGTTGTTGTACTGGTAATGGTGGTGCACGAGGTTTCTGCCGTGCGGTTATTGATATTGCGGTGCACGAGGTTTTTGCCATGCGGTTGTTGTTGAGGGTTTGCACGAGGTCTTTGCTATGCTATTGTTGCTATTGATATATTGCACATGCAGCGTAACAAGGCGGGATATATTTATAGTCTTATATGTGGGTTGCGCATGTGGCAAAATAAGATGGGAACATTATGATACACGTGTGGCGAAACAAGACGGACACTTATTATGTTATTATTGCACGCGTGGCGGAATAAGGTGTGCTATGTCAGGGATTGATTGTAAGGATTTGTGACGGCCTGTGGAAGCATTCCTATTTTGTTTAATATCATCATTGCGGGTTTCTTACCTGTATGAGCTTTGTCTCGTGGAAGTTGTGAGGAAACATTGTACGTGCTGCTCCTTCTTCTTCTTATGTTTATTAGCTGGTAGAAATTATGTTAAAGCACTTGCACAAGCATACACGTAGTTGAACACCCCTATTGTACGTATAGTCATCCTGATTTTGCTAAACATAGATGTACGCCCTCGTTACTTATCATATATGCGAGAGTGGCCCTAGTTTGCAAGTGAGTTGTCAATATGACCGTGAGGCTGATGAGGGCATAGGATGTCAGTTGTTAGATTTCAGGTACTGGGACTCGTGAGTTGTAATTATCCGAGATTCGGTAATTCGTGGGAATTGTTGTATAAGACATGATGTGAACACTGTCGTAGGATGTGAGTTATTATTTTGTCTTCCCTTTACGGTATTGTGACCTTAGGATTTGGGTTGTATTTTTTTATCTGTTCTTATGTGTCATCATTCTTAATATATTTGTTATTACTTGTTGCTCTCTTCCCTTATTGAGATTTTGTAGCATTGTTGGTCATTTCGTATATCCCTTATATTAATGTATATGTATCATGATCCGTTGTTCCTATAATTGTACTGTTGTTAGACCGGTAGTTGTCTTGACTGTTCCTCGTCACTACTCCACTGAGGTTAGTCTTGATACTTACTGGGCACCGCTGTGGTGTGCTCATGCTACTCTTCTGTACATTTTTATTGTGCAGATCCAGGTACTCCCACTTAGTTCTGTCAGTCTTGGAAGGAGGCGTTTCTGTATAGACTTCAAAGTATATCTGCTATGTCCGCAGACCGAGGAGTCCCTTTCTATCTTTCTATAATATGTATAGCCCTTTCAGTATTTTCCTTTGTTTAGACATTTCTGGAGTTAGAGCTTCTTATGTATTCCTTAGCTTGTTATTTGTGAGATTTCGGGTTTTAAAAATTTTGTTAGCTTCGAGAGTTGTTATTGTATGTGCCGAGCGGCACCTTAAACACTGTCTTATTTTACTATTTCGGTTTTAAATTATTTCTTTCGCAATTATTGTTTATATTCCGCATTGTTAGGCTTACCTAGTCGTAGAGACTAGGTGTCGTCACGATGGTTCACGGAGGGCGAACAGGGGTTGTGATAGTAGTTGTTCTACCAAAAGGCAACAAACTGAATTGGAGAGCCCCCCCAAGAAAAAATGAATGTTAATAAACTCTATCTCTACTTTTTCATTACTCCTTTTAACATGCATAATAAATAACTCTTAACAAAACTCAAAGAAAAATAGACATAACAATGATGGAAGCACCTGGCAAAGGTGAGGGAAAATTAGAAGATTTCCTCTTTTGATCATTAACATACTCTTTAAGGAACCATAGTGAAATCCCAGCAAGAGCAATTGCTGGACCACCTAGTGTAACAGCAGTTCCTAATGGTACTGTTTGAAAATTCAAAGTTGCATCCATTTACTCGACTTCTGTTCTCAATAGCACAGGAGAAATGAAAATCTACAAGCTGAAAACTAATAGTATAAAGAGAATACTAAGAAGAAGCAGAGTGAAGTTGGTGAGTATGGCTATGAATGGAATAACAAGTGTCAATATAAACAAAAAAGTTCTTACGTTTTGGAACTTGATATCCCTACAATGTCTGACTATCCCGCTCTCATCATTCCCTTACTTTTTTCCTTTTTTCTTTTTGTTGTGAGAAGACGGTGAAAATAGGGGGAATGAGTTAATATTTTATCAAAGAAGTCGTCTTTAGATTTAGTTACAGAATGTGTCACCTCAGCTTATTCTTTCATTATCTCCATTACTTAGCATCCTATTGTTCGTCAAGTAAATTAATATTAAAGAAACCTGAAAAGTCTGAGCCTGAAATAGTGTAACTTTTCTTTTCTTTTTTAAAATAATGATATTATCTATTCAGAACTGCGTGAATTTCTCGCTTGATTACCTAGGACATATTCTTCTATTTTCTTCTTTTCGCGATATGTGGCTTTTGTGTTGTCTTTAGAATCAGAAAATGGTTGTCCAATTAGCTCAATCCTTTTATTGTCTTCTCACTAACAGTAAGGGGCATAGTTCTTTTTCCTCTTATTAAAATTCGTCGGAATAATATTACTTTTTATGAATCTCTAGCATTTTATTTTGTTGTTAGAGATCTCATAAGTTGTGTATATGTTTTAATGTTAGTACTTGGCTGTACACTCAACACATATGATCCAATTCATATGTCCAAAAAAAATAGTAAATAAGCTTGCCAAATTTTGCTTACATGCCTGTGAAGTTATTATTTTTCCTATAATATTCTTTCAAGGAAGGCCCTCTTTTGGATAAATTTAGAGCGCACCGTCTTTCAGTAGGTTCCGGTAATATTCCACTGATTATGTGTGAAAAAGACCTCGCTAAACCCGTCAGTTAATATAGAGTAATTGATGCTGCATTCTTTATACCTAACAAGCAGTTGCTTATAATGCTATTCTAAAAACTATATGACGCAATTAGGTTTTAAATTTTCTCCTATTACACAATATGCTTTTCAATATAAATATTGGTATACTTTAGTAAAAACATTCATTGGTATGAGATTCCAATACTTCAATATTTCTGTTTCGCTCTTACATTTACCCTTTTCTTTGCAGTCTGCGCATATAGACGTCTTTTGGAGCTATGTACATACATGTTTCAAACCCGCCAGCTTATGTGCTACAGGTACAACAAATACAACCTACTACCTTTTTTATCTACCTAATTACTTTGTCCCATGCCATTATTGACATCCTTTTGTGTTCCACTACTACAGAAAACATGGACAGTGCGCTTCACTTTGCGCAACTTACTGGTATGTACATTTATATTTTTGGTTAGCCAGTGAAACATAATGGTCATGTAACTTATGTAAATAGTGCTTGGTAGAAGACTCACCAGTAAATATGATCATCCTTTTGGTTTGAATTTATTTTCTTTGTTTTATGATCTATCCAAGTTTCTAAATAGAACAACAAAATCGTTGTTTGTCCCACTGGTATAAGAAACAAGAAATTCGCAATGATCGCAATCAGTTTAATGCAATTAATTCGTAATAACTTAAAAGAGATTGCAATATTACTACTATGTTAATGATAATATCCGCTGCCAGAAAATGCGATAAATGATACAAATAAAAGCGCATAAGGAATTCATTTTTAGTTGCTTCTACTGCATAACTATTGATTACCTATTGATCAATAGTCTTTATACCAGATCCTTGCTTTTGAACTTCTTAGAGAATAGTTGTACTAACTAACAAGACGTTGTCAGTGAGATTTTCAAATCTGCATTTTATTATAATATAACTCATTCTCCATCACAAAAGTTATTTATTATTTTCATCAAAAAAATATCAGTTGCTAACTTATGAAACTTGGGCCCGGGCTTAGCACGGGCCATTTCCCACTAGTATTTAACTATATAATAAGTGAAAGTAGCTGGTACGACGAAGGGTAAAATGGTAAATTTATTAACTTAAAAAGGCTCACGTGTTTCTCTCTCCAGTATTACGCGTGTCCATTAATAAACAACACCCAATTCACTACTAAAAAATATTTGTTTACCGACGCAACAGTACCAACGGATTTTTTTCTGTCGGTATTCCGAAGGACTTTCCGCCGGAATCTCTCGGTACTTTTAAGCTTTTTAATTTCTATTTTTTTTTAAAAAACCGATGGACTTCCGTTGGTAAATAATGATATTTTGACCGGTCACAATTTAAATGGTTATAGCGACGGACTCCCTCAGAACATTTTGTATTTATATTTTTGAATTATTTTTTTTTATACGGACGGTGTCTCTTGGTACTTTTAGAAAAAAAATAAAAAAGATAATAAAGTTATTGACGTAGTCAATCCTACTGCATTAACATAATAATTTAAATTTTGTTCTTACAGTACCAATGGACTTCCGTCGGTAATTTAAATATATAAACTTATAGATAATTATTTTGTATTTTTTATTACACAATATCGAGGGAGGCTGTCGGTAAGTCCCTTGATAAGTATTTACTTAATTATCTCAGTGGTTGATTAGCCTATTTATTTAAATTTACACTAAGTGGAGGTAATACACTACTTAAAAATATATTAGTGGTAATTAGCTTAGTAATTTATAATCACACAAAGTAAAAGTAAATTTTTAGTATCCTTAACAACATAGATTAACCTATACATTAATAATTATATACTGAGAAGAAGTGTATTAGTTGTTTCCGTAAGAAATATTAGTGATGATTTATCTTATAAATTGACAATTAATGTAAGTAAAAGTGTATTAATGCATGGTGTCCTTAAGTAACGTTAATAATTAGTGAACTAATTGTATCCTTATATAAGTAACGTTAGTGATTGATTAGCCGATACATTGATAATTATACACTAAAGGGAAGTGTATTAATGATATTTGTGAGAAATATTTGTGATTGTTTAGCTTTAGTTTGATAATTAAAGTGAGTGGATGTTTATTAGCGGTATCGTTAATTAATACTAGTGGTATTCTGAAGTAACGCTAGTGATTCATTAGCCTATACATTAATATTATACTAATTATGTATATTAGTATAGTCTTAAAAACTATTACTGATTTATTAGCTTATGTATTAAGAATTACACTAAGTAGGAGTATACTAGTAATATCAGTAAGAAACAGTAGCGATTGATTAACTTATAAATTGATAATTACATAAAGTAGATGCATATTAGTGGTATACTTAAGTAATGTTAATGATTGATTAGCCTATTGTCACGACCCAATTCCCACACCCGGTCGTGATGGCGCCTCTCATGAAGATGAGGCCAGCCAACAGAATAACAACGCCTCTTTTAACAGTTACTTAGCATGAATAAGTCTGAATCATAGATAACAAAATCATATTGCGGAATAAACATAATAAAATAGGGAACCCATCTCGGCCCAGCCCGAAATCGGGGTGTCACAAGTCACGAGCATCTAGAAGGATTTTTAAGTCAACTACAAGCCTATAATACATAGAATAAAATCTGGAATCAAAGGAAAAAAAAGAATCTGGTGCCGCGAACGCTGGCGGTCACCTTGCTCAGCTACGATAGTAAATCCTCAACCAGCTCAAACCCGCTACCGAGTAAACCAATACCTGCATCTGCACGCGAGGTGCAGGGAGTAAAGTGAGTACTCCAACTCAGTGAGTAATAAAAGTAAATAATAACTGAGCGGCAAGAAAACACGTATAACAGATCATCATGCTGTATAGAAACAGTGTAAAACTCCTTTAGAAATCAGTGAAACTTTGAAATCTTTGGAAAATATCTTGGCTCAGTTTAAACCTCTTTTGAAAACGATCTTTTCAACAGTTGCAAAAATAATCTCAAACAATTAGTGCCGCTATACACAGAACCTCGCCCCTCGGGCCTTATTCTCGTTCATGGTCAGCCATTGTTACCTGACCGCACGGTGTTATTCCTGGTCAGTCGTTGTTACCTGACCAAACGCATAATACAGTGTCATTGTTACCACTGTCTGAAAGTTATCCTCTTTAGGAGTGATCAGATAATACCATAACCGCAGATAGATATCTCAAGAAATATCACAAACACTAAATAATGAACAAATGCATGAATGCAATGCAATGCATATGACCGGTACACTCAGGTACCCACTGCGGCATGCAGTCCGATCCAACCATGTGTTTATCATCGACGACGCTCACTGGGGGTGTGTACAGACGCCGAAGGGGCTCCTACAGCCCAAGCGCAATATAAAGCCATCTCGTGGCATCAATTAATTCTTGGTCAGTGATTGTTACCTGACCAATTCACATCATACAGTGTCATTGTTACCACTATTTCAAGTCACATCATACAGTGTCATTGTTACCACTGTTTCAAAATCACTGCTGCGGCGCGCAGCCCGATCCATGCTCAGTCCAGAAATCATCATAAGCCCCTTGGGCATTTATAAAACAGTAGTTCTCAACCCGAATTATCATTTAAAATATCATTTGAGTTTTCAAAACTTAGGAATATGGCTGAGTTTGCAAAAACAGTATTTAAAACCTTGGACCGAAATCAAATGATATGCAAGATATGCTAAAACAGTTAATCAATCCCCGAAGGATTCACATAGTTGGCACGAAGCCCAAACATGCCAATCAGCCCAAATTATGATGATAACAAGTAGTTTCAGTCAAATCCGCGGTAAAAATCAACAACCGGGATGGACCAAGTCATAATCCCCAACAGTGCTCTATCCCACGCTCATATCCGGTGTGCAAGTCACCTCAATACAACACTATGATGTGCAAATCTGGGGTTTCAAACTCTCAGGATATCATTTACAAGCATTACTCACCACGAACCGGTAAAATCTCTAGCTCGCGACGCCTTTGCCCCTCAAATTGGCCTCCACGCGTGACGAATCTATCCAAAAACAGAGCGGATAGATCACAATATGCTAAGGGAACAATACCCAATCGAAAACAATCGAAAAATAGCAAAAATCTCGAAACTAGCAAAACCCGAGCCCCGGGCCCACTTCTCGAAAAATTATAAAATTCACATCATCGGATTCCTCGTCTCGCCACGAGTCTATACATATCAAATTTACCAGAATCGGGGTCCAATTGACCCCTCAAATCCCCATTCTTAACTCTCTTGAGTTCAAACTCTAAACCACCATTTTTGTACCTTAATTCCTTGCGTTTTCAACTCTAGTCCATGTATTTACACCATAAAATGATATTTTAAGTCCAAGAATTCATACCTGATCAAAGCCCTTGAAACCCCCTTCAAAATCGCCCAAAAACTTCCCAAGTCCGAAGTGAAATGTGTTACCCTTTCAAAATTTCGCGAAGATGAATTAAGTACTTATGTCCAGCAGAATCCGCTTTTGCGGTCCAAACGTCGCTTCTGCGACTTCCGCTTATGCGGTCTCCTTCCGCTTCTGCGGAAAATCCCAAGATTCAAAGATCCGCTTCTGCGAAGCAAATTTCGCATCTGAGAGTTTGCAGATGCGGCTTCCCAACCGCTTCTGCGGAAACAGGCAACTTCCCAGGTTTTCGCTTCTGCGGCTTCACCATCGCTCCTGCGAGACCGCACCTGCGGTCCCATAACTGCAGGTGCAAAAATACTAGATACCAGCAGCTCATTTCCTTGTAAAAAATCCAAAAACTCTCCGTTTAACCATCCGAACTCACCCCGAGGCCCCCCGGGACCTCACCCAAAAATACCAATACATCCTAATACATTATTTCAACTTGTTCCCATCATAAAAACACCACGATTAACACTAAAATCACCAAATTACATCAAATCCAAGCCTAAGTTCTTTCAAAAACTTCCGAAACATGCATTCTATCGAAAACCCGACCAAACGACGTCCGAATGACTTAAAATTTTGCACACATATCCAAAATCACCTAACGAAGCTACAGCAAATCTCGGAATTCCATTCCGACCCTCGGATCAAAATCTCACCTATCAACCGGAATTCGCCAAAATACTAACTTCGCCAATTCAAGCCTACTTCTACACCGGACCTCCAAAATCAATTCCGATCACGCTCCTAAGTCACAAATCATCCCTCGAAGCTAACCGAAATACCGGAAATCACATCCGAGCCTTATAACTCATAAGTCAACGTCCTATTGACTTTTCAAAAACAAGCCTTCCTTAAAGAGACTAAGTGTCTCATTTTCTACCAAAACCAATCCAAATCAACTCTAACACACCAAACACTAATAATGAAACATGAAGAAGCACAAAACGGGGAAAATAGAGCGGTAACTCATGAGACGACAGGTCAGGTCGTCCATCCTCCCCAACTTAAACCAACATTCGTCCTCGAGCGTACCTAGAGTTGTCCTAGAAGCCAAGCAATAGCTGAATAACCTTACCAAGCATATACCCGGGGTGATCCCACATCACCCTATCTCATATAGGTCCGATAACACATCATAGCTGAAATCTCACAATCCATCAAGACCATAAAACGTAGAACCACATTGTACTTTCCGAAATCATACACAAGATCAGAATCCTCACGTCTATATTCAGAATAAACCCGAACCCGCTATAATAACCCATACCTGCACCCTCAGGTGAGACCATCTAATATACCATATAATCCACACACTCGAAACGACAACTTCTATTCACAGTAGTTACCCACAACAACCAAATACCGATAGAAAACCTCTTATTTAGCTAAAGTCCTATTCCAACACTTTTGTATACTGCCAAGGACAAATGAAACACGCGATAAACCATAACCATGTCTCGGATCAACCATTCATGAAGCCACTTCCCTTTGACTAATACCACGACAGATTTCTGGGGCCGAACCTCGATATTATCCTTCTAACAAGCTGAAACCAAATCTATTCGTATTCTTCAACGACTCCAACGATCACCTCGAATCCAACACACCACTTTGGTGATGTGACACCTCGATACAGGCCTAAACCACAACTTGCATAATACACGCACCAATAAGAAACTGTCTGAACATACTCAAATTATGACAAATAACTCAAACGAAAGAGCTGTACCTCTAACTCATCAGTCCATCACAACACAAGGCTGAGACCCCGTCTCACATCATAGAAATAGAATACCTGAATCTACCCCGAAGGGTCATAACCCCACATAGCCTCTCTACAATGCGCGATCCTATCCACACACTGTTACACATGAAGCACCTCTAGTCGCTATGCTCAAAATCAACAGCCACACACAATTTTTGATGTCCGAAACCAAAGCAATTTATTACACCCATGGTGAAACAAATAACATACGACACGCAACCTGATAGATCATAACCAATACTCCATTTACCGAGTAACACTCAATTACTCTTCCTGCTTGACTTTCTCTATAAATCCTCAATAGAACCGCACCACATGTGCCCATATCCAACTAATCATAACGTCTCACAGCACAGAAAAAGCAACTCATAGATCTCCCCAGATCACTAACAAGCTCAAGAACGATCGAATCAACCTATCCCTCAGCAATACAACTCGGGACTAACCAAGCTAACTCAAGCTAAATACGTAGCCACATTGGCCTGCCAATGAACTCAATACCAAGAAGCGTGAAGCTGCTCCTCCCACTACTATAACTCCTGCCGGAGCCGTACGATACGGTGCCCGGCACCAAATTAATACCGAAATCCACAACCTCTACATAGTCTATACCTGAGAACTCCCAGTATCCAACTCCATATAGCACATGAATCACTGTACCTAATCCCCGAATTCCACAGTACGAATACATATTACACCTCAAGTACCCAGTCATTCCACGAAAGATATTCTAGAACTCCCCTGTGCCATCAAACACACTCAAATATCAGCAGTCGATCTATCCAGAAAGCACCGCAATACTATCGTAGTATCATCAGTCTAATCACATTACCCTTCTTCCGAGACATATACTCTCGTCAAATCACTCATATTCAGCAGTACCATTTCCTTGATTACCTGAGGCTACCAGTTGCCCAAGAATTTTATGAACTTCTTTTTAGAATTGAACTGTAACTCATCTAGCCAAGATCTTCCATCAATCTCATCTAGAAAAAGAATCATTACACATTCCATGCTTCGCATACCCATAGAAAATATATTCATCTCCAAACCACGGTAAAACCCAACAAGGACTCTCTCCTAATTCCATTCGCTCAAGCTAAACTGCCAGGACTGAATCCTTCTATCTAAACCAAGCTGAGCAAGCCGTCAAAACTTAAGAGCATTGCTGCCAAAATGCCTGTAAAAGCACATTACCTCGAACACATACAAAGAATTAATCATACCTTACCATACCGATTCGGTCTATTATCAAGTTATTCCATCTATCTAATTTCCTTTCTGATTCATCATCAACTTGATATTTCTCTCTCGTTGTAGCATCACAATGCCTCAATCCAGGCCTACCACACGAGACCCGAACATAAGACCACACTGTCTAAGACCCATAGGCCACCGAATACTCTCTCAGCTGTTCACAGAAATACCACCTTCCAGAATACTTCACTTTGAAGAACTTCCTGCGAACCTGAATTCGTTGCCATTACTTTCCAGATGCCGATACATAGGATCCCATAATTAACATAGAAATACCACAAGCCTCGACATTCTCCGATGAATACACAGTCTCTGACCACATACACAACCTTGAGACACCTGATTGATACATGTAAAATCTTGAACACATTAGAATCATTCTCGAAAGTCATTCACTCTTATTCAGGCTGCAAATTTCCTGATTCAATGAACAGAACCACTCGTGCCTTACTAGCACTCTGACACCGCAGGATATGATCTCATTCCAATACAAACAAACATCTTCCTTCCCTATACGCTGAGCATTCTTTATCATCAACAGCTATTATTCCTACATGTCTACGAAGCACCATATAACCTTTGTCAAAAATTTTCTTCACTTGCCATCCTCGGATCAATTTCTACAACCAGAACTGATCCGCCAGCATACCTCGAAAAGGGACCAACATAGAACATAATCATACAATCAGCTACCCAACAGCAACCTCCCCAACTTGGCTCGAAGCCATACATCAAGACACGCTCACCAACTCATAACACTTTTACTCTAATGATGCCACAATACCATAGTGAGATTAAACTCAAATCATTTACAAG
>MU709579.1:0-37993 GCA_026770625.1 Nicotiana glauca
CTTTAGTCCCTGATTTCCTAACTTGTTACCCAAGTTACTGCATTTAGAATACTAAAACTTACACCTAGACCCCTTCTAGAAGGGTCTAGGGCGTTCTAACCTGATTTTCCTACCCTTAAAATGCCTGTATTACCCTTGAATGAGTTCTGAAATTACCAGCCTTGACAAATTGGGCCATTTCAAGTGCCCAAACTGCCCATGATCCCTCTCTGAAACTACTGCACTGCCCTATTTGTTTTGCTGAAATTATTGACTATGACTAACTGCCCCAAACCCCTTTACTTTGGTTACTTTCAACTATGGTTAATGCAAGAATAGATTATTCAGCTATATCTAACCCGGTTCAAATCTATGGAACTGAAAAACTAACTAAAACTACAAATTAATCCTAGTTCATTCTTTACCAAACCATCAACCAAACAAAAGCAAAACATTAAACTAAACCCTTAAACACAAAGTACCACAGAATCATCTCTATTATCAGTCAAGTTAAAAGCAAAGAGAAATTAATAACCAATGAATTTTCAGAAATGGAACAAAGATAACAAAATCTAAAAAAAATGCAGGCAGAATCAGGACAAAAATCAATTCTGGATTATTTACTAAAAAAAATAAAATTGAGATGAAGCAAATGACATGAAAGAGTACGAGTAAAGAAAAATAAAATGAAAGAAAAGGATAACTGGAAATACCTAAAGCGGCATGAAAGAAAGTGAAGAAATCCTTTGAATTTTAACCGTGTTAAACCTTAACCCTATGTTTTCAAATGAAAACTCAAGACTAGGGTCTATTCCGGTCTAAAATCCTCACCGGCTTGTTCGTTTTGTGACATTATAGCTGGATTTGTTTCTGATTCAAAATTCAAGCACTTGGGGAGGGGTTTGAAGGAATGTAACCAGGAATTTGGTATGAGGAGGTGAGAGAGGTTCTGTGATGTAAACCTAGGGTGGTTTGGTGGCGGTGCCGCCGTGCACGGTGGTGGCGGCGCCTAGGGTTTGAAAGATTCGGGGTTTTTGACGGGGATTTGAACCATGGGGATTTGAGGTCTAGAAAGAGGAGGGTTTGGGGAATTTGTGGTGTGATTTTCAGGTGATTTGGACGGACGCCGCCAGCGGAGACGATTTTCGGCCGGCGGCTTAAGGCGGAGGGCCGGTGGGGCGGTGGTATTACTGGGGGGTGTACGAGGAGGAAGAAAAATGTTTCTGGGTTTTGTGTCATTTTATTATAGTTTTATTTAAAATGGTGAATTCATCTGGGCCGTTGGATTAGGGGTGATGGGCGGTCTGGATTGATTGACGCACAAACGGCGTTGTTTCAGGCGTGTAAGGGTGGACCGGGTTCTGGGGGATTTGGGCCTGAACTAGGGATGAGTTTATTTGGGCTGGGGAAGAGATTAGCCCAAATTTGATCTCTTACAAGACCACTTTTTTGTATTTGTTTTCTCTTTTTTTTGATTTCTTTTCTCTTTTTCTATTTTTTTTATTTTGATTTTGTTAAAAATGACAAAGAATAAAATCAAAGATGCAATTAACTCTACTATGCTATTTATTTAATTCCCAAAATTAACTAATTCCTAATTTTAAACAAATTTTAAGACAAATTATACAAATTAAAAAATAAAAATGCAAATAACCATTTTTTATTTCCTTTATATGTAAATAATTTTAACTACTAACTATCACTAAAAATATGAAATTAAATCCCAAACAGATGCCAAATGTATTTTTTGTATTTTTCATTAAAATGTAAAAATAAAAATGCAAACAATTAATAGAAAATAACACAAAAATTCGTAAAAATTGTAAAATAATAAAGAAATTATTTTGTTTGAATTTTGGGAACAATTTGCTTAGGGCAAAAATCACGTGCTCACAGCTGCCCCTCTTTGCCCGGAAACACAAAGAGTTTTCGTGCAAAGATAAGTGAGCGGGAACGAGCGATTATTGCCCGCTCGCATATTCCGTATGAAGCATTTTTGAAAAGTTTTACCGCACCCTGCTTAAGAGGTTGCCTATATATCCTGGGCTAAATAGAAATCAGGTTAGTGTAGTTCGGGAAGGTTTGGTAGCTGGGACTACCAGGAGCTGTGATCTCGTTGTTGTTGCTGCTGCTACTGCTCGCTGACCTCCTTATTAAACCATGTCAAAATAAAAGAAGCTATCCTACGCTACGATCTATGAATTACAGAGAGGTCCTATCTATGTCTTCAAACTTGTTCTTGTGTTGCTTTGATCTTGTGTTCTTCCAATAGAACTCTTGCGTTGTTGCCTTGCATTGCGATCGGAGCTGTTTTGCCATTCCCCCGAGTGATGCTTGACTGCTGAAGTTTGAAATTTGTGCCTCTATTCTTCAGGAGGGCTCCTGATTGATGACGCTTGAAAAGTATTCCCTTGTTCTCCAGGTGGGCTCCTGACTGCGATGCTTGAAAAGTATTCCCTTGTTTTCCAGGTGGGCGCCTGATTGCTGAAGCTTGAAGAGCATTCCCTTGTTCTCCAGGTGGGCGCCTGATTGCTGAACTTGAAATGTATTCCCTTGTTCTCCAGATGGGCGCCTGATTGCAATGCTGGAAAAGTATTCCCTTGTTCTCCAGGTGGGCTCCTGACTACAACAAAATAGACAAACAAAGAAAATTTTCTGCCCCAGTTTGGTGGCTGGGCACATCATTTTACCAAATATTACTAAAATTTGAAAGCCAAAACTTGAATTGTACTTCTCTTATTTTCCAAGTGGGCGCCTGACTGCTGAAGCTTGAAAAGTATTCCCTTGTTCTCCAGGTGGGCTCCTGACTGCAACAAAACAGACAAATAAAGAAATTTTTCTGCCCCAGTTTTGGTGATTGGACGCATCATGTTGTCTGATATCAAAAATTACAAGCTAAAATTTGAGTTGTACTTCCCTTGTTCTCCAGGTGGGCGCCTGACTGCTGAACTTGAAAAGTATTCCCTTGTTCTCCAGGTGGGCTCCTGATTGCTAAACTTGAAAAGTATTCCCTTGTTCTCCAGGTGGGCGCCTGACTTCAAAAAAATAACAGACAAATAAAATTTCTTGCCCCTGTCTCAATCAAGAAAGATTTGTTAATATAAAATGGTGGTTAGCTGCTGGCATTCTTGTTGGGTATGTTCCTGCTTCCAGCTCTGTTCCAACTTGTTTCCCTGGCCTTGCCTTTAAACGCCTCGACTTCCTAACTGACTTTTAACCCCCGTATAGTTGTGTTTGTGTTTATGACCCTTCTATTTGACACTTTTCTTCTTCCCCCCAACTTTCTGATTAACCCACCGATGGAACTTCCAACGGTCCTTTAGGTCTTACTTTTCTTTGTTATGTTCCAGTCCCGCTGTGCCATACAACTGTGAAGCTGGTAGTTAGCCTTGACATCCTTCTTTGTTTTCGACCAAAACTGACGCTTGAAACATCTTGTAGACAGACTCCAAAAGAATGAAATGCAATGACCTTGAAGGTTAAGGATAGAAAGACTCCGAAACGGATGATTTGTAATGAAGAAAAGAGGATAGGACTTATCTGAGTGGAACAGCTGATACCATTGATCGTGCCATGCGTTTTGGATTGACCAGCCTAGTCTGTCCAATCAATCAGCTTTCTATTGCTGCACTTGCTGTTCCAGATTTTCATAACCTGACTTTTGCCAAAACGCAAACCCTGCTCGGCTTGCCATGTTTCGAGCAGCTTTCAACCACATATTTGTTTCATTTGCCCATCTGAAAACTCACCTTCGCCTTACGATGCCCCTAAGGGTTTTCACCGACAAGACTCTCTCATTTTTTATTTCTCTCAAAACTCACTTCGCCTTACGGTGTCCATGAGGGTTTTCACCAATAAGAGTCTCTCATTTTAATTTCTCTCAACTCACGACACCTTATGGTGCCCATGGGGGTTTCCATCAATAAGACTCTCTCATTTCCGCCATTTCTCTTCTGGTACCAGAGTGTTACCCTCAACATGAATCACTTTACCTGCTCGCATTGGCATTTCTTGAAGATTGATCGGAAGGTCTTTCTTTGGACCGTAATGCAGGATTTTGGATAGGGTTTAGAAAGAAGGGTATAGAGGCTCAAAATAATTCAATCACGGGTTTAATATTACAACTTTCGGAATAAGCTTTTCTTACACGAATCACAACTTCTACCCCAGTTTCTTTCTTGGGGACCTTTGGAGTTTTGTTTTGGTATGACTGAACCTCAAAGAGGCTGCCTACGTATCCTTTCGGAATCAAGTCAAACGTAGTTCAGGTCGTAAAATTATATCGTTGTTGCGATCTTTCCTTTCTTCCACTTTCCCTTTTCTTTCCTTTCATTTCTTTTTTTTTCCTTTTCTTTTCTTTCTCTTCTTTTCCTCTTCTCTTTTCTGTTCTCTTCCTTTCTTTTCTTTTCTTTTCTTTTCTTTTCTTTTCTCTTCTTTTTCTTTTCTTTTCTTTTCTTTTCTCTTTTTCTTTTCTTTTCTTTTCTTATTCTTTTCCTTTTCATCTTCATTTTCTTTTCCACTGCTCTTCTCTTGTTTTAACGCTTACTTTCTGCTCGGGCCTACGAGTTTTATTGTTGATTCCAAAAGAGGGGTACGAAAGAAAATAGAATAAGGCTCAAAGGGATAACAAAGGATAAAGTGTTTGGATAGCAGAACAAAATGCCTTCGTCATTTCAATCTCAAAACATGTCAAATACAATTAAGTAGGAGTAGACAAAGAAATCGTACATAGTATCGCTTGACTACATCGGAGTTAATAGCCATTTCTACACATTTTCCTTCCACATCCGTCAGATTTAATGCACCATTGGACAACACTCTGGTTACAACAAATGGCCCCTGCCAGTTGGGGGCGAACTTTCCTTTTACTTCGGCCCAATGAGGTAAGATACGCCTCAATACCAATTGCCCTACTTCAAACTTCTGCGGACGCACTTTCTTGTTATATACTCTTGCCATTATCTGTTGCTACAACTGTCCGTGACATACTACTGCCAACCTCTTTTCAGCAATCAAGCTCAGTTGCTCCAAGCGGGCCTTGACCCATTCAACATCGTTAATTTCTGCCTCGGCGATAATCCGAAGGGATGGTATTTCAACCTCTGCGGGCATTACTGCCTCTATACTGTATACCAATGAATAAGGAGTCACCCCTACTGAAGTGAGAACAATAGTGCGATAGCCTAACAAAGCAAAAAGTAACTTCTCATGCCATTGCCTGGACCCTTCCACCATTTTCCGAAGTATCTTCTTGATGTTCTTGTTAGCTGCTTCGACCGCTCCATTCACCTTAGGATGATATGGGGTGGAATTATGGTGCGTGATCTTAAACTACTAACACGTCTCCGCCATCAGATGGCTATTGAGATTGGCACCATTGTCTGTGATAATTACCTTCGGGACTCCGAATCGACAAATGATATTCGAATGCAAAAAATCGACCACTGCCTTCTTGGTCACCGATTTGAAAGTTCTCACCTCAACCCACTTAGTGAAATAATCAATTGCTACTAGAATAAACCTGTGCCCATTTGACGCCGCTGGCTCGATCGGCCCAATGACATCCATTCCCCAAGCAACGAAGGTCTAGGGTGCCGACATTGCATGCAATTCGGATGGTGGAGAGTGAATCAAATCTCCATGTACCTGGCATTGATGACACTTGCGCACGAAACTGATACAATCCCGTTCCATAGTAAGCCAATAATAACCTACTCGAAGAATCTTCTTGGCCAATACATATCCACTCATATGAGTTCCACAAACTCCCGCATGTAACTCGGTCATGATAGTTGTAGCCTGTTTAGCATCCATGCACCTCAATAAACCAAGATCTGGAGTTCTTTTGTACAACACTCCTCCACTGAAGAAAAATACGCTTGCCAAGCATCTAATGGCTCTCTTTTAATCCCCTGTGGCCTGTGCCGGATATACCCCCATCCTGAGGTATTCTTTGATATCATGAAACCACAGCTCACCATCAAGCTCTTCCTCCACCATGTTACAATAGGCATGTTGATCTCGGACCTGAATCTGTAACGGGTCCACATAAGCCTTATCTGGATGATGCAACATCGATGCCAAAGTGGCCAAAGCGTCGGCAACTTCATTATAAATCCTTGTAATATGCCTGAAGTCTATCGAATGAAACCGTTGACAAAGTTCATGCAAACATTGTCGGTACGGTATGAGCTTTAAGTCTCGTGTCTCCCATTCTCCATGAATCTGATGCACCAGAAGATCTGAGTCACCCATGACCAAGATCTCCTGGACACCCATGTCTATAGCCATCCTCAAACCCAAGATACACGCCTCGTATTCAGCCATGTTATTGGTGCAGTAGAAGCAAAGTTGAGCTGTATCAGGGTAGTGTTGCCCTGTCTCAAAAATTAGTACCGCTCCTATCCCAACGCCTTTGGTATTGGCAGCCCCATCAAAGAACAACTTCCACCCCGGTTTTATGTCTTGTTCTAATTCCTTGACATGCATTGTCTCCTCATCAAGGAAATATGTCTTCAAAGGTTCTTACTCATCATCAACTGGGTTCTCAGCTAGATGATCAGCCACCGCTTGTGCCTTCATTGCGGTCTGGGTCACATAGACAATATCAAATTCCGTGAGCACGATTTTCCACTTTGCGAGCCTCTCTGTGGGCATAGGCTTCTGAAAAATGTACTTTAATGGGTCCAACCGCGAGATGAGATAGGTGGTATATGATGACAAGTAATGTTTCAATTTCTGTGCTACCCAGGTTAAAGCACAACACGTTCTCTCAAGCTGAGTGTATTTTACCACATAAGATATGAACTTCTTGCTGAGGCAGTAAATTGCATGCTCTTTCTTTCCTGTGACATCATGCTGCCACAGTACACAGCCAAAAGAGTTATCCAAAACTATCACATAGAGGATCAAGGGTCTTCCCGGCTCTGGCGGAACCAACACAGGTGGACTGGCCAAATACTCCTTAATCTTGTCAAATGCTTCCTGACATTCATCTGTCCATATGACCGCAACATCTTTATTTAACAGCTTAAAGATAGGCTCTCAAGTCGTCGTAAGCTGGGCAATGAACCTGCTGATATAATTCAACCTGCCGAGCAAACTCATCACCTCTTTCTTGCTTTTCAGCGGTGGTAACTCCTGAATGGCTTTAATTTTGGACGGGTCTAACTCAATACCACGTCGACTTACCACGAACCCCAACAACTTCCCCAACGGAACTCCAAATGCACACTTTGCTGGATTAAGTTTGAGGTTGTACCTGCGGAGCCTCTGGAAAAATTTCCTCAGGTCTTTAACATGGTCACATTGCTTCATTGAATTTATGATCACGTCGTCGACATAGACCTCAATTTCCCGATGTATCATATCATGGAACATGGTGGTCATTGCCCTCATATATGTTTCCTCTACGTTCTTCAACCCAAATGTCATGACCCTATAATAATACGTCCCCCAAGGCGTGATGAATGCCGTCTTTTCCGCATCTTCTTCATCCATTAAAATTTGGTGATAGCCCGCATAACAATCCACAAAGTAACCAATCTCATGTTTGGCACAATTGTCAATCAATATATGGATGTTTGGTAGTGGTAAGTTGTCTTTTGGAATCGCCTTATTGAGATCAAGGTAATCAACGCACACTCTGGTCTTTCCATCCTTCTTTGGTACAGGCACAACATTAGCTAACCAGGTGGGATACCGAGTGACCCGGATGACCTTCGCATTAAACTGCTTGGTGACCTCTTCTTTGATTTTCACACTGATATCTGTTTTAAATTTCCTCAACTTCTGCTTGACAAGAGGGCATGCTGGGTCTGTGGGCAATTTGTGGAACACCAAATCGGTACTTAAACCCGGCATATCGTCATATGACCACGCAAAAACATCTTCGTACTCAAGCAGCGCTTTGATTATCTCTTCTCTGAGCGGAGGCTCCAAATGGACACTTATTTTTGTTTCCCGTACATTCTCCTGATCCCCTAAATCAATTGCCTCTGTGTTGTTCAGATTAGGTTTGGGTTTTTCCTCAAATTGGCTTAATTCTTTATTGATTTGTTCAAAGGCTTCCTCATCATCATATTCTACCTCGTCATCACACTCAATTTCTTGTATTATTATTTTGGAGTCAGATTGGTAATCAAGACTAGGCTGAAGACTCCTCATGCATGACGCATCAGTGATACCAGCATAAAAGGGACTGTACAAGAAAGAGAAGAAAGACAATATAAAGGCTATCAGGAATGAAAAAGGAAAGAAATTGCATTTCATTAAAATTGTAAGATAACAAGGTTTAACTCATCCAAACGGATGGAACATAGCATCCGAATTACAACCTTGGAAATAATCTAGATTAAACTGAAAGGAAAACCAAAACTAACTACCACGACTACCTCCGGGTAGGAAGAGGAGTAGCTTTCCAATTGTTAAGCTTTGCATGGGGTCCCACGAACTGCACATCTGCTTTGCTTGGACCTTCTCCTGCCTCCACCACATTCACCTCATCAAACAGCTTTTCAAACCTTTCCATCAGCTCCTTGTCGGGTTCCATCATCACATAATGAAGCATTACCATTGCTGGGAGCCTCTTAGTACCAGGCCGGACAAAGGAACGGGATAAGCGGGGTATGGTTTGTGGAAGGGTCCATGCTCTCTTTTTCATCTTCTTTGCTCGCCATATGTCAGCAGTAGTGGGCTTAAAACCTAAACCAAAAGTATCCAGGTTTCCAGGAAGAGATACCGACTGTATGATGCCCTGTAACGAGGCACCCAAGCCTTTTCCAGGTAAGAATCCATTCTTTATCATTTCTGAAGCCACCATGACAGATGCAGCAACTAATCTGGGCCTAGGAATACACTCTCCTTTCGGAATTTTGGCAACTGCTACTGTGTCCAAGATTTGGTAAACCCACGGACCTTTATCGTCCTCAGCTTCATCGAAAGGCATAATGGTATTACACGAATTATCCTCTCCATGCACCACAATTTCCTGCCGGTCCCATTCGAATTTGACCATCTGATGCAAGGTAGACGGCACAGCCTTTGCGGCATGAATCCAGGGCCGACCAAATAAGAGATTGTAAGAAACAGCCACGTCGAGCACTTGGAACTCTATAGTAAATTCAACTGGTCCTATTGTCAGTTCTAACACGATGTCCCCAACCGTGTCCTTTCCTCCTCCATCAAATCCTCGCACGCAGATGCTATTCTTGTGGATTCTCTCACTGTCCACTTTAAACTTTTCCAGGGTGGAGAGAGGGCAAATGTTTGTACTGGACCCATTGTCAATCAACACTCAAGTAACCACAGAGTCTTCACACTTCACTGTGAGGTAAAGTGCCCTACTATGCTCAGTACCTTCCAAAGGCAACTCATCATCAAAAAATGTAACCCTGTTGACCTCGAAAATCTTGTTTGCTATTTTCTCCAGATGATTTACAGAGATCTTATCCGGAACATGGGCTTCATTCAGAATCTTCATCAATGCCCGGCGATGCTCGTCCGAATGAATCAATAGAGACAGCAATGAAATCTGCGCCGGGGTTTTCCTCAATTGTTCTACAATGGAATAATCTTGCGCCTTCATCTTCTTTAAGAATTCTTCAGCCACTTCTTCAGTTACAACCCTTTTTACTGGTGCTGGATTGTTTTTGGCTGCTTTAACCTTTCTCAGCTCTTCAGGGGCAAAGCATCTCCCTGAACGAGTTAATCCATGGGTTTCACAAACTTCTTCTTTAACTTCCTTCCCTTTGTACGTCCCAGTCACTCGGTCATAGTTCTATGGGATGGCCTTTTCACTGATCACTGGTAACTGAGTCACTGGTTTGATGATAACCGGCTCTGCGCGAGCGCCCTTTACAATCACAACGGGCTTGACAACTGCTCCTGGTACTTTAACTAGTTCTTGTCTTGCTGCCATCACTGGTTTGCTGACTGTCTGTTCTACTGTGACCAATGCCTTCCCACTGATTAATTTCTCATTTGCTCTGTTCTCACTGGCCCTGATCATCATTACGGTATGTGAAGGCTTCTTGCACTCTCCCTTTTGCACTAACTCGATCATATGAGTCTCATGATGGGTGGGTAATAGATTCTGAGTGATGTTAGGCATCTCTGAAGCCTGTAGTTCAATTCGGCGGGTATCAATGAGCTCCTGGATGGACGTTTTCAAATGCTAGCATTTCTCTGTATCATGCCCTGGAGCACCTGAGCAATACTCGCAATTCACCGAATGGTCCAGGTTCCTTGGGGGAGGATTTGGTATTTTGGGTTCAATCGGACTTAACATGCCCAATTATCTCAATCTGTGGTATAAGCTGGTGTAAGATTCTCCCAATGGTGTGAAAGTTTTCTTCTTTTGCAGCCTGTCATTCTTGGAAGCAAGGTTGGGTCGAAAACCAGGTCCAGTGGGGTTTTTGTAGGCTCTCGGAGGTGGGTAAGCATTTTGAGTGTGGTAAGTATTTTGTGGGGTGGGTGCACGCCATGGCGCCTGAGGTTGAGGGTATATTTGGGTATGGTGAACAGAGAAGTGGGGGAGAGAGGTGGGTAATAGTGTTGTGGCGGGCCATATGAGTTGTGTGGGTAGGTTTGGGGATGGGGGCGTGGTTGGTGATAATATGGTGATGGATCCCTGGACAAGCTCTTGATTCTACTACTGTAACCTCTTCCTTTTTCTTCTTTCCCAATACCCCTCCAGTGCCACTCTGGATGGCCTGGGTAGTTGTTTTAATCGCTGAATAGCTCATAATTTTGTTAGTCTTGAGACCCTCTTCCACCATACTTCCCATTTTCACTACCTCATTAAAAGTTTTCCCAACTGCTGATACCAGATGACCATAATAAGTAGGCTCCAAAGCCTGCAGAAAATAATCGACCATCTCGCCTTCCTTCATTGGAGGATCAACTTTGGCGACCTGTTCTCTCCACCGAAAACCGTACTCTTTGAAGCTTTCCCCTGGCTTCTTCTCAATTTTGGTCAATGATAGTCGGTCTAGGACAATCTCTAAATTGTACTGAAAATGGCTTGCGAATGCTTGGGCCAAATCATCCCATGTGTACCATCGAGCATGATCTTTCCACATGTACCATTCTAAAGCAGCACCACTGAGACTTTGACTAAAGTACGCCATCAATAACTCATCCCTTCTCCCAGCGCCTCTCATTTTACTGTAAAATCCCTGCAGATGGGCTACTGGGTCATCATGTCCGTCGTACAGATCAAACTTGGGTAATTTTAATCCTGCGGGCAACTGGACGTCACGAAACAAGCACAAGTCCTTGTAGGCCACACTCACCTGCCCTCCTAGGCCTTGTATATTTCTGAACGATTTCTCTAAACTTTTCACCTTTCGTATCATCTCCTCCTGCTCAGGGTTTTTGGGAGGCTTCTCTTCTTCAGCTGAGATATCCAGATGGGGAGTGTAAGGATATGGTTCTGGCGGTTTGAATGTGGGTTCTAGTGGGTAATAGTGGGTTTCTTGGGTTTGGAATAGGGGTTCACTAGAAGATCTTTGTAATGTGGTGGGTGGAGGAGCCACAAACACGGGAGTGGTTGGAGGTGGAGGGCATAAGATTTGTTTGGGTGGTGGGGGTGGTGGTGTTTGGGAAGTAGTTGCGTAGTATTGCTGGTAAGCAGGGTAGGCCAGAGAGGAATTAACTGTAGGAGGATCTTGATGGCGTTGACATCCACAACTTCTTCCTCCCTAGATGGGTTGACGATGCTTGCTTCTAAATCTTGGTTGACCATTTTCGACTTATCTTTAGAGCGGGTGTTGTATGGGTGGGTTACCAGAATGCCAATCAACCGAACCACCAGTCTGGGCTCATCATCAACAACAACATTGTCAGTGGTTAGGGCATTAACAAATAGATAACCACACGTTTGGGGAATGAATGCACCTAGGCAATTAACGGTTTCTAGCATGCATTTGCTTGACCGCTTGCGTCATTCCGGCTTTATTTATTCTCGACTATGATGCCTTTCTTTTATTCTTGCCTTTGTTTCTTTGTTTTTCCATTGTTTCTTTGTTTCTCTTTTTCTCTCCCGTTTTTTCTTTTATCGCTCCACTCTTCTTTTCATTTTGGCTTTTTATTCTCACCGTATATTCCTTTTCATATGGCTATGGTCGGATCCTATGGAGATTGCCTATGCATTGCGACCATGCCTGAATCAGATCAAAGGCAACAAATGTAAAATAGAAACAAAATGTTTTTGGAATTTTCAATTTTACTAATAGCAAGAATTTCAATTACAAGGACTCAAGACTAACGCAATAAGACAACTAACAGACTCTAAATGACAATACGGGCTACAAACTCCATCAACAATTATTCTACTTTAAAATGAAAGTGCAGACTGACCCGAAAAGAGAATACAGACAAACTCTAGTGAAAGAAAATACAGACTCTAACGACAATCATGAATACATTAAAGCTCCTGGTACCCGCGGGACATCGTTCGGTCTCGCCGCGGGCCTATATGCAAGTTCCCCTTGGAGTCTGTCCAGGTCACTCATTATCTGTTTCACACATATCATCACTGAGGCAAAGAAGGTAGTCTGAGTCATATTCTCGCACATTCGGCATTTCCTGGTGATGTAGTGAGCAATAGCTAGGATTCTTTCTCTGATTACGCCTTTTTCTTGAAGCAGCCGCCCTATTTGTTCGGCCCTGGCCTCCAAAGTCTGTTGATTTCTCTCCTGGAGTTGTTGCAGGTCCATTTCTAATCGTGCTAATTCTGTATAATAGTGCTCCCTTTCAACCTTGAACTCTTTTGCTTGTTTGATCATTTTGTATTTCTGCGGTAATGACCTTTTTCCTCAATCCCGCAACCTCATTATCATGTTCTTTTCTCAACTGCTGAATCATGCGGGCCCGTTCTTCTGCGTTTTTAGCCAACTGTTTTCGAACCCCGGCTAGTTCCCTTTCTGCTTTGTTGAGGTCAAAACTATCGTCATTTACTTTTGTCCTTAAATTTTCTATAAGCTTTGCATCTTTGGCACTTCTAACAGGGTGTTCAGCCACTATCTTCATTTTTTGGATTTGGGCTCGTAAGGCTTCGTTTTCTTTAGCCAATTTCCTTTTCTCACCCTCGTCAGTCGCGGCTTGCACACTATTTTCAAGCCTAAGGTCTTGGACCTGCTTTTTCAACTCTCCTATTTTTGCCCTGTACTTATTTTCTTTGGCTAACAAAGCCCATTGCTCTTGCGACGATTCAGCAAACTCCTGAAGGTGAGGCCTTCTGGCCGGCCTTCCGAATGCAACGTCCCTTCTATACCAAGCCTGATAATCAGGTGACACTTCACCTTTGGCTGGATCCCGGACACAAATATTCGCCGCTAAATATTGACATTCGCTCCAGACCTGGCGAACCTTTGCTTCAGGAAATTGGCCATCGGGGCCAATCTCAACCACTTGCAAATTGAGATCATCGTCTTTGGGCACTATCTGGCATCTCTCGAGTTTTCTCGGTACCCGGTACGGGGCGTAAGGCTGAATGCTTCTAAGACCCATCAAGAGGAAATGCGGCCTTGCTGTTGGCATATATATGATTTCATCAACGGGCAACCATCCAAATGTCCATTCTATTTGACTAGCAGTGAGGGACCGAAAGTATGTTGTCCAACCCGTGAATCCTTCCGGCAGATTGACCCCTTTAATCCTTGTGTAAAACTCTTCTATGCAGGTTTTCTCTGGAGACCCGTAGCTCAAAAACTGAGGACGATGGCACAAATGCTCTGTCATCCACATTTGTAACAGTAGATTGCATCCCTCGAAGAAGTCTTTCCCGGCCTTGCAGGCTGTAAGAGCACGGAAGATATCGGCTAATATCATAGGTGCGAGAGTGCTTTTGTCTTGAGTCATTAGAGTACTGACGACCCCGGCTATTTTTATGTCAATGTTTCCGTCTTTCCTTGGAAATACCACAAGCCCCAGAAAAACCACCATGAAAGCGACACGCCTATGCTCTTCCCATTTTTGACGGTTACCATTACTACATATCTTGCTTTCCGGATTATTGAATCCCCCGATGTGGCCATATCTATGGTATATGAAGTGTGGGGTGCAAAAACCATTTGCCAGATCTGCGTTGTGAACCGTTCTACGTATCTTCAGAGAGTCTAAAAATCTGTGTATAGCTACAGTTCTCGGGGCAACCAAGTATTTGTGCCTTAAAGGAACCTCATCTTTTCCGATGTAGCTAGCTATTTCCTCTAATGTTGGGGTAAGCTCAAAGTCTGAAAAATGGAACACGTTATGTGCCGGGTCCCAACACGTCACTAGTGCTCTGATAATATCTCCCCGAGGCACAATCTCTAGCAAACCGGTAAGCCCTTTCAAATATTTCTTGACTTCATCTTGCCCTTCGCCTCCTAAATCGTTCCACCACAGACGTAACTCCAAAGAGATTTTATGCATAATTGAGAAAGGTTCATTTTGAGTCGTGCTCATCCTGCACATTTATTAAGATGATTTAACCACTTATATGGACCTAAAAGCAAAAATAACACTATTTTTCCTTCAAATTCCTAATTTCAAAAACAAACCCGGTTTTGCAAGTACGACCTTTCAGCACTTCAGGTGAAGATTTTAAGGCTGCATAGGCTAACCGGCCAAAATCTTTAACAAATGACCAAATGTGGCTGTTCTCACAAAAGCAGCCTTCTGTCGTCCCTTTGGGAACATTCGGCTATTTTTGACAAAAACGGCATCACCCGATTTATTTATGAAAAAATGAAAATGTTAACATTTTTGGCTATTTTTTTTTTTTTGAAAAGGGATGGTTAGACCCGTCGAGGGTTACCTACGTATCTCACATCTAGTGAGAATCAAACTAGCGTAGTTCGGGCAAATAAACTAGCTATTATAAAAAACAAAAATCTTTTTGTATTTTCTTTCCAACAACTTAAAAATAAAATCCTTTCGTTTTTTCTTCACTGGAAAATGACGCAAACTGTGTCTAAAACTCTTTGTTTTGCTTCTCAATTGGCACATAAAACGAATTATTTAAGATGAAAAATAAAAAATATTTTTGCATTCCTTTTCCATTGACACCAAACACTTTTCTTATTTTCTCAAAAATACGGCAGAGTTTTAGCTCTACTTGGACATTGGTTTCTGCTAAATCATGTAATTAACTCTCTACGCTATTATTTATTTTTCTTTTTCCCAAATATTCAAGTCGGTCAGCGCGAGAGTCCGAGACAAATAAATGCAACACGTAAAATGCATCATGGTGGTCTTTTCATATCCTGTTACTTGTCCTAGACAGACCCAACCCCTATGTTGAGTCCCCTAAGTCATATGAACATGATGCAAATAAGCGCTCCTATTAAGGATCCGGCATGGAGTCAAGTTATTCTAGGTTCAAAACCTGGGTATGTGTTCTAGACTGTGTACCCGAGCGGACAACTCGAGTCGAGGAGGGGGCTACATACCGGGAACCGAAAGGCCATCCGGCTTAGTAACTTGTTCGGCCTCTTTCTTATTTCAAGGTATGACATTAACAGAATAGGGAGTCTCAACATGTAAGCACATCCCCGGAGGTGAGAAGAGAAGGGTTTCGCACAGTTTATATACAGTTCACATAATATCAAAGCGGTAAAAAGCACATTAAGCATGAAACATGTAGGAAAATCAGATATAACCAAATACAACAATTTATCTGAGCTCAAATTCTAAACCCAGAACAAAATGTTATGGGTTCTATTACCCCAGCGGAGTCGCCAGAGCTGTCACACCTCCTTTTTCCTACACCCGCAAGGGCGTAAAGGAGTTTTTTCACTTAAAGGACAATCGGAACGGGATTTATTATTAAATTTCAGAGTCGCCACTTGGGAGATTAATAGTGTCCTAAGTCACCGGTTGAATCCTGAACCGAGGAAATTATGACTCTGTTAACAGTCAGCGAACCAGAAATCCAAGTAAGGAATTCTGTTAACCCGGGAGAAGGTGTTAGGCATTCTCGGATTCCGTGGTTCTAGCACGGTCACTCAACTGTTGTATTTGCTTTTATCTGATTTCAAAACATGTTCTAACTTATGTGCCTTTTATTAGGAACCCGCTTTTATTTTTTGTTTTAATAAGAATTGCAACGTCGTGAAAATGCGTCTCGAACCACGTCGCACCAGTGCACCCGTGGTTGTCAACACATTTCGACTCTGTTGAGATTTGGATTTGGATCACATAAATGTGCTCCCGAGTTTAGGAATGTAATTTTATTAAAATTGCGCCTAAAGAGTCTAACGCATTATTGTTTTGGGGAAGGCCGTGAAATTCGCTAAGCGGCCCTCCCGAATTTCTAAGTATTTTTTAGCTTTTACTGAGGGCCCCCAAATTTGTATTTTTATTGGGCGAGGTTCGTCTCGTTTTGTTTAAGGGAAAACCTAAAGCAAGCTACAATTTTCTATTTAATTCGTCTCTAAGAATAAAAGAAAAAGCCCTAATTAGTTACCATTGATAAAAGGTCAAATCCTTATGAATCAGTCTCAAACAATTCAGGCCCAGTAGCTTATGAAGTAAATAAATGAAGCCTGCTTAGCAATTTGTTCAAAAACATAAAAGATCCAACACTTTGGGCCTACTATTGGAGAAATAGGCCCAGGTGACATTGTTAATTTTTAGTTGCAGTAGGACAACACGGCTCAAAGGTCGAGCCCTGGCGGAAGCATAAAGTCACGCATAAATGTAAATTCAAACGGCCCAATCAATATCCCAACGCTGACTACCTAGTTTTGGGCAATTATATTGTTCTTTATCTCAGATTATAAAAATCCTTTTTCTGCATATACTTATTTTACCTCACCCAGGAATTCCATTTTATAACAGCTTGATTGTGTGATTTTGGTTAAAACAAACCAACTATTTTAAGACTAACTGAGAGAAAGGTGATAAATTAATTCCAGCAAAACGTGATACTAACTGAACATATATTACTATTAAAAAATCAACTAAGGTATTTAACTACTTCTATTTCCTATTTCTGACTTAATACAAGGCAATATGAACATTTATTCTAAGCTGATCCAAAGCACCTACTGATTTCCTGCTCAAATTTCAATTACATAGCATGAATAGAAGTCAAATTTCAAATCATTTTTAGTTACAGATTCTTTTGCATTCGAAGTTCCACTACACTAACTGAGACTATAAACACAATTTAAACAAACTAACTAGATAATTTCTAGTATTATCAGTCTACTAATTCTGGTGTTCACAAGTAAAAAAAACAGTCCAAATCACTTTAGAAATTCCCAATTACAGTCCATGTCGTGCAATCCAAGTTAAATTACAATGAACTCCTAATCAAATCACAGAGAAAACTATCTAGAATATAACATGATCATAGAATGCAGATCCACAGTAAAGAATGGCTTCGATTTCATTTCCTGTCCACCAAATAAAGCAGGGATCAGAAAACAACCAGAAAACGAGATCAACCATCCAGGAGGAGTTCACGGCAAAATAAAACCAGGAAATCAACTATAGATGACATGAATAGACCACATATACTTGAAATTGGGTCCAGAATTTCCAGAAAAACCAATCAACACTGAGAAACACCAATAACAACTTGAAAATGAACCCCAAGTTACTTGCAACCAATTTTAAACTTGAGCACAGAACAGAAACAGAGAAAAACTGATCTAATTCTGATTCTAGATGAACTAACAGTTGAGTTAAGAGCTAAAGTCTGAGAGATGATCAATGTAACAGTTCATTTTTTATTTTTTAGAGATTTTCTATTGTTTTTGGTTTTTTGGAGTTTGAATTTCAAATCCTAGATATGAAAATTGAATAATACACTTTGGGGGGGGGGGGGATTTGGGGGCTCAAAAAACTTGTGAATGAAGTAAGGGGACTGCCCTTTTATAGAAAAATCAGCTGTCAATTCCAGATTTTATTCTTTAACACTTTAGTCCCTGATTTCCTAACTTGTTACCCAAGTTACTGCATTTAGAATACTAAAACTTACACCTAGACCCCTTTTAGAAGGGTCTAGGGTGTACTAACCTGATTTTCCTACCCTTAAAATGCCTGTATTACCCTTAAATGAGTTCTGAAATTACCAGCCTTAACAAATTGGGCCATTTCAAGTGCCCAAACTGCCCATGATCCCCCTCTGAAACTACTGTACTGCCCTATTTGTTTTGCTGAAATTAGTGACTATGACTAACTGCCCCCAACCCCTTTACTTTGGTTACTTTCAATTATGGTTAATGCAAGAATAGATTATTCGGCTATATCCAACCCGGTTCAAATCTATGGAACTGAAAAACTAACTAAAACTACAAATTAATCCTAGTTCATTCTTTACCAAACCATCAACCAAACAAAAGCAAAACATTAAACTAAACCTTTAAACACAAAGTATCACAGAATCATCTCTATTATCAGTGAAGTTAAAAGCAAAGAGAAATTAATAACCAATGAATTTTCAGAAAAGGAAGAAAGCTAACAAAATCTAAAAAAATGCAGGCAGAATCAGGACAAAAATCAATTCTGGATTATTTACTAAAAAAAAATAAAATTGAGATGAAGAAAATGACAGGAAAGAGTACGAGTAAAGAAAAATAAAATGAAAGAAAAGGATAACAGGAAATACCTAAAGCGGCATGAAAGAAAGTGAAGAAATCCTTTGAATTTTGACCGAGTTAGAACTTAGCGGCATGAAAGAAAGTGAAGAAATCCTTTGAATTTTGACCGAGTTAGACCTTAACCCTATGTTTTCAAATGAAAACTCAAGACTAGGGTCTATTCCGGTCTAAAATCTTCACCAGCTTGTCTGTTTTGTGACATTAGAGCCGGATTTGTTTTTGATTCAACGTTCAAGCAGTTGGGGAGGGGTTTGAAGGAATGTAACCAGGATTTTGGTATGAGGAGGTGAGGGAGGCTCTATGATGTAAACCTAGGGTGGTTTGGTGGTGGCGGCGCCTAGGGTTTGGAAGATTTAGGGTTTTTGACGGGGATTTGAACCATGGGGATTTGAGGTTTGGAAAGAGGAGGGATTGGGGAATCTGTGGTGTGATTTTCAGGTGATTTGGACGAATGCCGCCAGCGAAGACGATTTCCGGCCGGCGGCTTAAGGCGGAGGGCCGGTGGGGCAGTGGTGTTACAGGGGGTGCACGAGGAGGAAGAAAAATGTTTTTGGGTTTTATATCGTTTTATTACAGTTTTATTTAAAATGGTGGACTCATCTGGACCGTTGGATTAGGGGTGATGGGCGGTCTAGATTGATTGATGCACAAACGACGTCGTTTCAAGCGTGTAAGGGTGGACCGGGTTCTGGGGGGTTTGGGCCTGAACTAGGGATGAGTTTATTTGGGCTGGGGAAGAGATTAGCCCAAATTTGATCTCTTACAAGACCACTTTTTTGGATTTGTTTTCTCTTTTTTTTTTTATTTCTTTTCTCTTTTTCTATTTTTTTTATTTTGATTTTGTTAAAAATGACAAAGAATAAAATCAAAGATCCAATTGACTCTATTATGCTATTTATTTAATTCCCAAAATTAACTAATTCCTAATTTTAAACTAAAATTTTAAGACAAATTCTACAAATTAAAAAATAAAAATGCAAGTAACCATTTTTCATTTCCTTTATATGTAAATAATTTTAACTACTAACTAACACTAAAAATATGAAATTAAATCCCAAACAGATGCCAAATGTATTTTTTGTATTTTTCATTAAAATGCACAAATAAAAATGTAAATAATTAACAGAAAATAACACAAAAATTCGCAAAAATTGTAAAATAATAAAGAAATTATTTTGTTTGAATTTTGGGAACAATTTGCTTAGGGAAAAAATCACGTGCTCACACTTGGTCTAATTGAATCGAAGTTTTGTTTGGTTTAACAATCGGCCTATTTTCAGGCAGTTTGGGCCTCAATACCCTAACGAGCGGCCTAGGTCCAGTCCTGATTTATGTGTGCGTTTGGACCTAAGCCCAAGCCCATGATTGGCCAACATTTATGTAGACCTGGGTTATGATTTCTCGACATGGGCCATTTTCAAGGCCCAAAATGGCTGAGGGTCTGAATTTATATGAGTTCATGGACCTAAATATAATATTTCGTAAACAATATTAATTAATTAGGTCTATTTCTTTATTATTAGAGACAAATTGAATAGAAAATCACAGTTTGCTTTAGGTTGGCCTTTAAATAATAAACGAGGTAAATCCCGCCAAACAAAATGCATAAATTGAGGGGCCCTCTTTAAATGTTTATATTAAAATACTTAGAATTCGGGATGGGACGTTTAGCGAATTTCATGGCTTCCCGCAAAGTTAATAATACGCTAGTTGCTTTAGGCCCGGCATTTAATAAAATTACCTTCTTAAACTCGGGTGCACATTTATGTGACCCAAATCCAAATCCCAACGAAGTTGAAATGTGTCAAAAACCACGGGTGCATTTATGTGATGTGGTTCGAGACATATTTTCACGACGTTACAATTCTCTTTAAAAAAATAATAATAAAAGCGTTTTAAAGTTAAAAAAAGCACATGAGTTAAAACATATTTTAAAATCAGATAAATAAGCCAAATATAACAGTCGAGCGACCGTGCTAGAACCACGGAATCCGAGAATGCCTAACACCTTCTCCCGGGTTAACAGAATTCCTTACTCGGATTTTTGGTTCGCGGACTGTTACACAGAGTTAATAATTTCCTCGATTCGGGATTCAACCGGTGACTTGGGACACCATAAATCTCCCAAGTGGTGACTCTGAATCTCTTAATAAACGAATCCCGTTTCGATTATCCTTTAATTGGAAAAACTCCTTTATGCCCTTACGGAAGTAGCGAAAAAGAAGGTGTGACAATGGGCGCGTGAAGAATCGTTTCGTGTCTCCTAGTTGGGGAGTGAAGTTCATTTCATGTGGCGGTAAGTGGCTGTGTAATATGTATGACGATGGAAGGTACACAAAAATGTTAAATTAAGGTGAAGCAGGTGGGTTATCTCCTGCGGAGTGTTTTTAAGTGGTATGATCCTTATGTGTATGTTAGAAGGTCTCATGCGTAATTGAAGGGTACGTGTTGAAATTTGAGATTTTAGACTGCTTAAGAGAGTGGGCTTCACTATTGCGGGGTTGAATGCGAGATTTGCAGAAGAGTTAAAAAATTTTTTAGATGATTTGCGTTTCCACGAGCTTATGAAGGATTGAGTTTAATCTCACTATGGTATTAAGGCATCAATAGAGTATATGCGTTATGAGTTGTTGGGAGTGTTTTGATCCATGGCTTCGAGCCAAGTTGGGGAGTTTGCTATTGATTATCTAATTGTACGGTTATGTGCTATGTTGGTTCCAGTTTGAGGTATGTTGGCGAATCAGTTCTGGTTACGAAAATTGAGCTGAGGATGGCACGAGTGAATGAAAATTTTGATAAAGGTTACATGGTGCTTTGTAGATGTGTGAGAATCACAGGATGTATTAAGCTGTTGTTGGTAAGGAATTCTCGGTGCATGGAGCAGGAAGATGCTTGTTTGTATTGGGATGAGATCATATCCTGTGGTGTCAGAGTGCTAATGAGGCACGAGTGGTTATGCTCGTTTGATTAGGTGAATTACAGTTCGAATAAGAAGTAAATGACTCTCAAGAATGGTTTTAATGTGTTCAAGATTCTACATGTAACAATCAGTTGTCTTAAGGTTGTGTATGTGGTTAGAGACTATGTTTTCATTGGAAAATGTCAAGACTTATGGTATTTTATGTTAATCATGGGATTCTATGTATCAGTATCGGGAAAGTAAAGGTAATGAATTTAGCTTCGCAGGAAGTTCTTCAGAGTAAAGCATTCTGGAATGTGGTGTTTCTGGGAACACTTGAGAGAGTACTTAGTGGCCTATGGTCTTAGACAGTGTGGTCTTATGCTTGGGTCTCGTGTAGTAACCCTGGGTTGAGGCATTGTGGTGCTACAGCAAGAGGGAATATCAAGCTGATGATGAATCAGAAGGGAAATTAGATAGATGGAATAGCTTGATAGTAGACTGAATCGGTATGGTAAGTATATGATTAATTCCTTGTATGTGTTCAAGGTAATGAGCCCTTGCAAGTATTTTGTAGCAATGTTGTTGGGTTTTGATGGCTTGCTTAGCTTGGTCAAGTTAGAAGGTTTCCGTCCTGGCAGTTTGATTTATGCAAACGGAATTGAGAGAGTTCTTGTTGATTTCTATCGTGGTTGAAGAGGTGCATTTTCTACGAATATGAGAGGCATGGGGTGTGTAATGATTTTCTTCTAGATGGGATCAATGGAAGTTCTTGACTAGTTGAGTCCGTAGATTTCTGTGGCTCGGAAGGGAGATAAAAGTTTTCATGTTCTCCTTGGATGGTATGATATATGCGGTATTTTGTAAAAGACTGAGACTGGCGTATGCCAGGTTACAGTTCAGTTCTGAAAGGAAGTTCATAAAACTCTTAGGCAACGGGTATCCAGAGATAATCAAGGAAATGGTACTGCTAATTGGAAGTAATTTGACGAGAGTATATGTCTTGGAAAAAGGTAATGTGATTAAACTGATGATACTTCGGTGATATTATTACATTTTCTTGTTGGATCAACTGGTGGCATTCGGGTTTGCTTGGTGGCACAGGGAAATTTTAAAGTATCTATTATGGAATGATGGGGTATTTAAGGTGTGGTATGTCTTCGGACGGCAAAATTGGGATTAGGTACGATGATTCGTATGCTATATGGAGTTGGAGACTGGGAGTTCTCATGTACAGGCTATGTTGTGGTTGTGGATCGTGTGTATCGGTACCGTTTAGCGGCTATTAGGATTTGGAGGCTCGAGTAGATGTTTCTTTGCTTGGTAAGTTAGATTTTGGATATGATGTTGGGGTGTAGACTGGTTGTCTTAGTGTTGGGTTATTCTGGACTATTGCGCTATGGGTTATGCTTCAGAAACGCCACGTGTTGAGTGGCGAGGTCCGTCAGATTATGTTCTAGCAGAGTGGCTTATATTTCAAAGACCAGCGGACGACTGGGAAGGGTTGCTTTTCTTAATTGGGCCTTCGTGATGGATGTCAGTGCAAAGTTTTCTACTATTGATTCAGTTCCGGAGTTTGAGGGACTTTTCGGATGTATTTCTTGTGGCCGGACATGTTGCCAGACGAGATTATGGATTTCGGTATTGATTTGGTGTCGGGCACTGTATCGTATGGCCCCGGTAGGAGTTGTAGTATTGGAAGGAGCAGCTTCAGGCTTCCTTGAGGATTGGTTCATTGGCAGGTCAATGTGGATGCGTGTTCTAGCTTGAGTCAGCTTGGTTAGCCCTAAAAATTTTATTATTGAGGGACAGGTTGGTTCGATCATTAGTGAGCTTGTTAGTGATCTGGGGAGATCTATGAGTTGCTATTGTGCTGTGAGAAGTTATGATTACGTTGGTTATGGGCACATGTGGTGCAATTCTATTGGGGATTCATAGTGAAAGTCGAGCGGGAAGAGTAATTGGGTGTTGCTCGGTAATTGATCTACCGGTTATGTTCAATCAATCTTGCGTGGCATATGTTATTTATTTCACCATGGGTGTAATGATTTGCTTGGGTTCCAGACATCAATTGTGCTTGGCTGTCGATTTTGAGCATAGTGACTTGAGGTGTTTCATGTGTAACACTGTTCGGATAGGATCGCGCATTGTAGCGAGGCCACGTGGAGATATGACCTTTCGGGGTAGATTCAGGTGTTCTATTCCTATGATGTGAGACGGGGTCTCAACCTTGTGTTGTGATGCTACTGATGAGCTTGAGGTACAGCTCTTTCGTTTGAGTCATTTTTTCATGATTTGAGTATGTTCAGGCCGTTTCTTATTGGTGCGCGTATTATGCAAGTTATGGCTTAGGCATGTATTGAGGTGTCATGTCACCAGAGTGGTGTGTTGGATTCGAGGTGATCGTTGGGGTCACTAATGAAATACGAACGGATTTGATTTCAGCTTGTTGGAAGGATAGTATCAAGGTTCGGCTCGAAATCTGCTGTGGTGTTAGTCAAAAGGGAAGTGACTTCATGAATGGTTGATCTGAGAAATGAGTACGGTTTATTGCGTATTCCATTTATCGTTGGCAGTATATGAAAGTATTGGAATAAGGCCTTAGTTGTAAGAGGTTTTCCCACCGGTATTCGGGTGTTATGGGCAACTGCTATGAATAGAAGTTATCATTTCGAGTGTTTGGGTTATGTGGTATATCATATGATTGTACCTGAGGTTGCAGGTATGGGTTATTAAAGCTGGTTCGGGCTTATTCTGAGTATAGATGTGAGGTTCTGATCTTGTGTATGATTTCAAAAAGTGCAGTGTGGTTCTATGGTTATGGACTAGATGGATTGTGAAATTTCAGCTATGTTGTGTTATCGGACCTATGCGAGATAGGGTGATGTGGGATCACCCTCGGGTATATGCTTGGTAAGGTCATTCAGCTATCGGGTGGCTTCTAGCACAACTCTGGGTACGCTCAAGGATGAGCGTTTGTTTAAGTTGGGGAGGATGTGACGACCCGACCCGACCCGTCGTCTCATGGATTACCGCTCCGTTTCCCCTATTTTTCTGCTTCTTTATGCTTCATTATCAGTGTCTTGTGTGATTGAGTTGGCTTGGATTGATTTTAGAAGTAAATGAGGCACTTAGTCTCTTTAAGGAAGGCTTAGTTTGGAAAAGTCAACCGGATGTTGACTTATATGTTAGAGGGCTCAGATGTGAATTTTGATAGTTCGGTTTAGCTTTGGGGGATGGTTTGTGACTCAGGAGTGTGATTGGAAGTGATTTTGGAGGTCCAGTGTAAAATTAGGCTTCAATTGACGAAGTTAGTATTTTGGCGATTTTCGGTTGATAGGTGAGATTTTGATCCGAGGATCGGAATGGAATTCCGAGAGTTGCAGTAGCTTCGTTAGGTGATTTGGGATATGTGTGTAAAATTTCAGGTGATTCGGAGGTGATTTGGTTGGGTTTTTGATCGAATGCGTGTTTTGGAAGTTTTAGAAGAACTTAGGCTTGAATTCGATGTGAATTGATGATTTTAGTGTTGTAGGATGGGTTTTTATGATTGGAACAAGTTTGAATAATATTTTAAGACGTATTGGTATTTTTGGTTGAGGTCCCGGGGCCTCGGGGTGAGTTCGGATGGTTAAACGGAGAGTTTTGGAAATTTTCATGTTGCTAAGTCTGCTGCTTCTGGTATGTTTTCACTTTCGCAGAATTTGTACCGCAGAAGCGGTATCGCTTATGCGATTGGGGAACCGCAGAAGCGGTTTGGGCTTGAGTTGGGTTTTCCGCAGAAGCGATAGTTTGGACGGCAGAAGCGGTCCCGCTGGTGCGATTTCTGGGCCGCAGAAACGGTCGAGGCCTTTAAGTGGAAAATTGCAGAAGCGGTATAATGGCCGCGGAAGCGGTCCCGCTTCCTGGGCAGAATATTAAATTAGTCTTCTTCGCGAATTTTTGAAAGAGTAACATATTTCACTTCAGACTTGGAGAGTTTTTGGGATATTTTGAAGAGTGTTTCAAGGACTTTGATCAGGTATGAATTCTTGGACTTAAAACATGATTTTATGATGTAAACACGTGGATTAGAGCTGAAAACTCAAGGAATTAAGGTACAAAAATGGTGGTTTTGGGCTTGAACCTAAGAGAGCTTAAATTAGGAATTTGAGGGGTCAAATGAACTCCAATCCTTGTGATTTGATATGTATAGACTCGTGGCGAGATAAGGAATCCATTGATGTTAAAAAATTTTGATTTTTGAGAAGTGGGCCCGGGGCTCGGGTTTTGCGAATTTTGAGATTTTTGCTATTTTTCTATTATTTTTGATTGGGTATTGCCCCATTGGCATATTGTGATGTATTAGCTCTGATTTTGGATAGATTCGACGCGCATGAGGCTGGTTTGAGGGGCAAAGGCATTGCGAGCTAGGGATTTTGCCGGTTCGAGGTGAGTAATGATTGTAAATGATACCCTGAGGGTTTGAAACCCCGGATTTGCATACCGTAGTGCTATATCGAGGTGACTTGCACGCCGGATAGCGAGCGTGGGGTAGAGCACCGTTGGGGATTGTGACTTGGTCCGTCCCGATTGTTGATTTTACCGCATATTTGGCTGGAACTTATTTGATATTATCATGATTGGGCTGATTGCCATACTTGGGATTCGTGCCAATTATTTGAACCCTTCGGAGATTTTTATCACTCTTTCCTCACTATTTGATGTACTACTTGAACTCAATCCTGTTGATTATACTGTTTTACAAACTCAGCCGTTTTAACTGAACTTTGAGACTTAAATGATATTTTCCACAGTTATTTGGGCTGAGCACTACTATTTTATTGATGCCCGAGGGGCTTATGATGTTTTCTGGACTGAGTGAGGCCGAGGGCCATATGTGAGGATATGTTGAGTGATGTGAGGAGGCTTTCAGGCCTCGAGTGTATTGTGAGGAGGCTTTCAGACCTCGAGTGTATTGTGAGGAGGCTTTCATGCCTCGAGTGTATTGTGAGGAGGCTTTCAGGCCTCGAGTGTGATGTGAGAAGGCTTTCAGGCATTGTTTATATGTCACGAGGTGGCTTGATATTGCGCTTGGGCCGTAAGGGTCCCCTCCCGGAGTCTGCACACCCCCAGTGAGCGCCATCGACGATAAATAAATGGAAAGGGCTGCACGCCGCAACGAGATGTGGATCGTGCTGCACGCCGTAGCGATTACTATATGATATTATTCTGAGAGTGAGCCCGAGGGGCTGGTACTGTTTTGAGATGTTGCCCGAGGGGCAAACTTTTATGTGCGCATCTTGCATATTTATTGCCTTTTTACCTGTTATACTGTGGTATTTGTGCCCGAGGGGTGGATTTTTCTGTGCTTATAAGCACTAACTGTTTTGAAACCATTTCGCAACTGTTGAAAGGATCATTTTCAAAAGTGATTTAAACTGAGCCAAGATATTTCTAAAGATTTCACAGTTTTCACTGATTTCTCAGAGGATTGTACCCGGCTTCTATACAGCATGTTGGTTGCTTTACGTGATTTCTTACTGCTCAGTTGTTATTTACCTTTATTACTCACTGAGTTGGAGTACTCACTTTACTCCCTGCACCTCGCGTGCAGTTGGAGGTATTTATTCACCCGGTAACAGGTATTGGCTGCGTGGAGGTAGAGTTGTAGAGGTTTTAGTGAGGTGACTGCCAGCGTTCGCAGCACCATTGTCTTTCTATGTTATTCACTATTCCTATTTAGTGTATTTCTAGACTTGTAAAGTGAAATTACATTCTTATAGATGCTCGTGACTTGTGATACCCCGGTCGGGCTGTATTGGGTTGTAATTTCATTAATTAATATCATTAAGTCATATTTTTTATGTTCACCTATGCTTAACTATTTTGAAAGAGACGAGTTGGGTTAGTTGGCTGGCCTTGTCTTCACGAGAGGCGCCATCACGACCAGTGCGGGGTTAGGGTCGTGACAAAAGAGGGGCTACACGTGGTATTAGCACACCAGTCATCATATCCATATCTACCCTTCTCACCCCGTTAAGGTACTAAAGCACGGATTAGTCTCGACCACTATTGCATGCTATTAGCCGTCCCATTCCTATCAGTCCTGGAGACACTTAGGACTATTATTCCCAAAAGGGAGAGATATTAGGCTGACTTTGAAGTTTTAAAGGTGAAAAAAGCTAAGGCAACATACAAAACACATAGGACTGCACATTGAAAGGGGGAAAACACGTAAACACTGAAGGCTCATCCATACCTCCTCAAACAAGGAACATAAATATCATGACTCAAACAACAATCAAGGTCTGAATCTAAAATACTTAGGCAAGGGGAGTTTAAGTTGTTGAGGTAGACCAATTTACGTAACTCAGATAAGAAGTCTAAATCAGGCCTGCCTGCTGGTTGTAGCAATTACTAGTTAACAGAAGCAGGCTCAGTTTTATTTGTTGTTATTACCTAAGTTTGCCTAATTATTTGGGTGAGATCTTATAAACATGGTATCTATTATTGGTTCAGAATGTGGAAAAGCAGTAACAAACTTAAAAACGAACGGTTTGAGATCCTATATGCATGCTTGCTAATCGTGTCAATGAGATGAGATTAGGTTATTTTAAAAACTAGTTCAGAATAGTATGAATTAAGCTGATTTTAAGCTAAACTGGTTTCAGATTCTACAGACGATGATATCGATTATTGCTGATTTTAATTCCTATAGACATGATATCTAGTATTGCTGATTTTAATTCCTATAGACATGATATCTAGTTGAACCTGAAATAGAAACAGGCAGGATTTTACTTGGGAATTCCGATAGGAATTTTTTCTATGAAAATACTGATTTTAACATTATGAACATGATATCTGCTTATAGCCGTTTAGATCCTAAGAAACATGGTGTCTAAGTGTAGTAACAAACATGCAGAATTTAAACAAGTCCTATAGGCAGGTTATCTAAATGTAGAGTCAAACATGCAGAATTTAAAACTGGTCATATAAGCATGTTATCTAGATGATGAGTTAATCATTTAGAAAAAAAAAACTAGGTCCTATAGGCATATTTTCTATCCTTCTAATAGTTAAGCATGCATAATTACCCAACTCTTTTTACTAGCCAACCCCGAGTATTTATTACAAATTATTACAAACCAAAATAAAGAATTACATCAAAAATATAAAAACAATAGAAGTTACAACCAAAAGAAGCCTGATCTTGACTTCCTGTCTGATTTATATAATTAATTGCTGTAATTGTCAATTGTTTCAAAGCCTTTCTCAGACCTGGGTGTGTCACAGTTCCCTAAGAGTCTCAAGGGGACCCCGGGCAATGCTTACACCCAAGTTTACAGAACCAGGTAGAGATGAGTGCAGTGTGGAAGGGCCAGCCCTTATGTGTCCAAGTTCAGAGGGAACTCATGGGTCCCAAGGCAAGGCTCACACAAGAGGGGCAAAACCTAAGTCTAAGAATATGATAAAGGTGCAGGAATAGAGATTTAAAACTGAGTGGAGAATAGATAGGGGTAGGGGTGATGGGAAAATAGTAGTAGTAAAGCATAGAATCAACATTTTCATACAAAAGGGGGTTAGGGGTTTGGGAATACATTGCCAGGAGCATATGTCCTTAGGCATATATCATGTTTGGGCATGCACAACAATGGATGGTACTGGCATGACCATAAACCAACCATAGAACACAACACATGGAGGAATATGGAGGTTATGACCCCGCGGGGGGTCAGATTTAGGTCATGCACAACACTGTTTAATGCTGACATGCCCCCAAACCAACCAAGGAATACCAAACACACAGGGGATATGGGGGTTTAGGATTCATAAGTCAAAATAAGTGACTGACAGAGTTCATACATAAAGCATTAATTCAGCATGGAAAGGGGCAGATCACAATATGCTCAGCAATAGAACTTGTTTAAACACAAACAGGGAACAGACGAAAGTGAAGGTATTAGTAAAGAAACATGTTGTTGTTGATGCTGGAAAATTAATTAGAACATATCAGTAAAGAAGCAAATGTAGAAAGAAAAGTAAGCAAGTTCCCCACAACCTAGCCTTGGCTTTCAGCTAGCTAGGTAAGGCAGCAGCACAAGTAATAACAGAGAAAAGAGAGAAAGCTTTAGTGAAGTGTGTGTTTTGAACTCAAGTCCTTTTTTGTTCATTGTGTTCATGTCTTTGAAAGAAGAGGGGTGTAGGGTATTTATATTCTTTTGAAAATGAGTGAAGGAGAGGTAATAAGTATTTGTGCAAATATGGAAACAATCAGTTAGAAGCAATTATACAAATGATTCCCTTTAATGAAGGAATCATTGTTCAATGGATTCAAAATAAGGAAGGAAATCAATTTAGAGACAACCTGATTATTGCCATAAAAGAAGTAGTAAAAACATTAAGTAAGCAATCGACTCTAAGTACAGAAATATATTTATTTTGGAAATAGATTCAGCAAGGTAAATATTACAATAAAGGGAAAGGAATCAATCAATTCTAAACAGGCGAGTAAAATCATGGTTCATAAAAGAAAAGTTTTGAAATCAGTCTCAAGATTGAAGATCAATCAAAGAAGCAACCTCAGCATATAAATAGAGTGAACAAACACTAGAAATGCGAGGCCAAACCTATTGGCAAAAGAAGCAGCATACAATAGTAGCACAAGGTTCAGTAAATAGCAAACATTCAAAGCATAATAATACAATAGGTCAAGTCACGTTGAATCAACAATGAGGAAAAATAGAGTATCAAAAGCATGCAAAGGATCTCACAATAGCAGATGAGAAAACCTTTTGAAAAGTTAGGATTTCAAGCATAGTCGAGTTTTAAAGATAGTAAAAACCTAGAATTAGAGGAATCACGTAAAGAAAGAGATTCTGAAATAAGGAACTTCAAATCGAGTCAGGTATTCAAACGAACAGTTTCAAACCCAAAGACATAGGTTTTTTTTTCAACAGTAGTCGAGTTTAAAAGATGATAAACAAGTAAATCGAACAAGAACTTAACCAAACAAACGCTTATCTGACAAACAGCTTCAGGACTCGAATGAGACCCAAAAGAAATTAGGATTTTCAATATACCAACTCATATAGAAGAACGACATGAGAAAAACATAGAAAATCAGAAACACATTAAAATCAGAGAAGAGGTTTCAAAATAATTTAAAAGAAAAAACCCTAATCGAAAAAGATGAAGAGTCGCTTTGAAAGCAAAGTCAAAGAAGCCACGAGGAGATGCTTAAAAGTTCATGGCAAGCATAGATATAAGGTAGATTTGAAAGAAATAAAAAAAATCTTAGAGATTAGGGTTTCAAAAAAAACCAAAAGCAACGAGAAAGGCCTTGAAAGTTACCGATTTAACTAGGAGAGTCAAAGGTCTGACTCGAATGGCCATGGCTGGCCGGAGAAAGGTCAGGGATAAACGAAGAAAGGTCATCGAGCAAGGACTGGACCAAATCCCTTCAAGGTTTGGTCATGAGACCACATAACCAAACACATAGAAGCCATGAAAGGCTGGTACAGTTCTTAGAAGACCTCGGAAGGCCATAGATTAGGGTGGATTAGGGTGGGGGCGGCTAGGGTTCAGGTGAGGTTTCAGAGAGAATTGAGAGAAGAGGGTATTCAAGGGCGGGGGGTGATGGAAAATGAATTAGGTTTAGGGATCTTTTAGGTTTAATATGAAAGGGCGAATGGTGGTCGTTGATCATTTTGATCAACGACCTGGATTAAAGAGGGTAGGTAGGGGTCCGGGTTTGGGTCGTTTAAATGGGTTAGGGGTAGGGTTTGAATAGGAATTGGGCCAGGGTAATTGGAATTCAAATTGAGGTCAAATTTAGGCTATAATTGAAATAAAATTGGGCTATTATTTAAATAGCCAATTTTCCCTATTTAATTTATAAAAAATAATAAATTGATTTCTGAAAGTAAATTAAAGGTACTAAAATAATTTATAATATATATTTAACTATCTAAAAATACTAGAGTTAATTTTTTAAAATATAACGTAATTAATCCTAAAAGAGGCTAATGTTGTAACTATACAATTTTAGCCTTAAAAAATACTAAATAATTTTTTAAAATTATGCAAAATTTCCCTGGCTATATTTTAGCATAAACATAAAAGTTCAACAAGTGAATCACCAAAAAATAATAATTTTAGAAATAATTATTGGATTTTTATGGATAAAATAGGAGAATAAATTGATTTAAAAATCTTTTAAAATTAAGAAAAACTAATGGAACACTTGGATATACTTATATATGCATACATATATTGTTTTGAAGGTACTTTGTATATTAAAATATATATAGGGAAAAATTAGGTATCAACACGCATAATAATATACACATCAACACATTGGAACAAAAAATTATTTCCCCATTATATATCATCCCTTTGGTATGTAAATAGGCATCAAATAAGTGCAAAATACCTAATAATATTCGGGGCTTTACATAATGTAATCTCGATGGGATGGTAAAAAAAAATTGTAAAGAGGGAAAAATTAATTAGAGCATCAATGAGTAAACTAGAGGAAATTAAAATTGCATTTTATGCTACTAACGATTAGCTAACTATTTTAAGCTATCGGTCAATGATCGACTATTGATATATAACGAGAGAAATGTTTATATTCAAACTTAAAGAAGGAGAGGAAGAGTTTGATTTTTATGACAAAGTTAAAGGGGGCTGAACATGTCTATCCTCCAAATTTGTTTGCACACTTCTAGAACACAAATTAAATATTAAAAAAAAAAATAGATATGAGGAGTAATATTCATGTATACGTAAAGAATTTGCTTGACAAAATTTGTGGTTCAATCCCAACTTGCCTGATCTGCCTTCTTTTTTTCCTTCCAGTTCTGTTCATAGTTATTAGCAGAGACACAATGCAAAAGAAAAATAGATCAATGGTTCTAATGGTAACAAATCCCAACTTCCTATTTAGAGTCAATTGTTTGTTTAGTCATAAGGAAGAATGTTAAGGATTTGTGGTGGGACGGATAACACTCCTAGACCCTTGATAAGAGATTTTGGACTCTAGTTTTAATAATATAAAAAGTACTTCTGCCTAGTACGGTGCAAATTCGGATTTAATCAAAACTTTTAATCGAGTACCAAACATCAAATTATAAAATTTAAAAATAAAAAAAAAAAAAAAGGAACGTGAATAACTATATAACGGCGATCATTTCGCCTGAAAACGCTCCACCACTGATTGATCCCATGTGTCAGGTAGCTAACATTCAAACATTTGCCTTGCAAATTAAGCACTTTCATTTCTTTTAATTTTAATAGTTGACAATAGTCCGTTTATTATTTCTTTTTTGTTTATTTCATTTAACCAAAGCAGTACATAAACGTTGACAAAATTAGAATTATTAAGCTAAATCATTTGTTTTACTAAATTACGATTCACATTCATGCACTTAACTTACTAGTTTGCTGATGAGGCCTTGTTGCATATTGAAGTTTAAGATCCTGACTTTATTATTCTTGAATTATAAGTAAAATTCTAAATTGTCGAATTTGTTTTACTTATCAGCACTAAAATAATCAAACCCAAGATCACTTGGATTGAACAAATGATCTGATGAGACGTTAATCTTCCGCTTTACTTCCTCCTCAATATTCCTTTAATGCAATTTATATATGCTCTAAATAAGTTTGGCGTTGAACTATTTCGACTAGTACTTGTAATATTTTGTCCTGCATGGAGAACTGTTATGCTCTAAGCAACATGAACGCTTTATCATGTAATAGCATGTTAGGTGTTCGTCGTGATTTTTTTATTCCTTCTAACATATTTACCATAAGTGATTTTACCTTTTACAAAAAGAAAAATATAATTCCTCCATATTTGGCTAGGAGAAAAAAGTTTTGGATTTTTATAAGTGGAGGATCCTTCATTCTCATTTAAAAGCATCTACAATGTAGCTCTAATATGTTTGAGAGTTTTGTTTAAGGGGAGAATTTTTGCGGCAAGTGTTAGCCTATCCTTGTGTGTGATCTTTGTGAGGTTGTTCTTTCGATATTTTGAATAATCTTTTATATAATGAATTGCTTATCTTCACCTGTGGATGTAGATCAATTAATCGAATCACGTTAAATTTTTCTGTCTCTTTAAATATATTTTTCTTTTGTTGTCTGATTTATAATATTATCCATTTGCACCTTTTTTTTTTGAGGATGAAGAATCGTTCTTCTCTTTGACTTGGTATGAAATATTCATTTTCTAATTCCAGTTTAAAATGACGGCTTAAGCATATTTGAACATGCATATGATTAGATGCTACAGGCAAACATGCTCTTATCACATGGTTACCGTACATATCACAACATGAAACTAATAAAGTAGCCCATTTCCGTTGAATTATAGTTAGCTTTACTTATAATTAGGGTTGTGGTGGAGTGTTAGGTGCTCATTCTTAATCATAAATCTCGAATTCGAACTCTGGTATAAAGTTATTTTTGTTATAGGGAGCACTTTAAACCCAATGCCGGATCTCTCGCCGCAAATTCGTTTTTAATTGAACTCTAATGCGGGTATGAAACAAGATACTAATAAAAAAAAGAGTTATAGTTAGCGTCGTTGATTCTTATAATCATTGGCCAATTATAGACCATTAACTGAAAACAGTTAATATAACAACAAAAAGTCAGACCCATCCACTCCTAAAAACACTTTAAATACTACTCTCAAAACCTCTTTTTTCCTACTCTCTAACATAGAAACAAAACTCCAACAAAAGAAAGAAAAAAAAATTCTCATTATTCCCTCCCTACAATATGGCTAAGCTTTTAATTTCTTGTTGTTTTGTCTTCTTGTTTTCTTTTGGATTCATTTTATTGAAATCAAATGCAGCATCAGTAACGTACAATGTGTTAAGCTTTGGAGCAAAATCAGACGGCAAAAGTGATGCAACTCAGCCATTTCTGAAAGCATGGGTTGCTGCATGCAGCTCAGTGAAGTCAGCCACCATTTACGTTCCTCGTGGAGAGTACTTAATTAAGGCAGCAACTTTCAGAGGGCCATGCAAAAGTAAAATCACTGTAAAAATCGATGGAACTCTTGTGGCTCCGTCGGATTATCGCGCCGTTGGCAACTCCGGCTACTGGATTTTGTTCATTCAAGTTAACCGGATTTCGGTCGTTGGAGGAACTCTTGATGGAAATGGGGCTGGATTTTGGGCTTGCCGCAAGTCAGGGAAGAATTGTCCTGTTGGAGCTAGGGTATGTTGTCTAACTTGCATGTTTTCTCAGTTTAATTAACTACATTTGATATTCTTAGTCTCTATTGGTCCGATTAATTTGTATTTGTCATTCATGCACTAATTAAAGATAAAAACACTTCCTACCAAAAGTTTTTTTCATTCCTCAAGCTCGAAACTCAAATCTCTTGTTAGGCTAGTGAGAGATCCCAACATCCAATCATCCCTTAGATGATTTTTTTCTTGTTTGACCATCTAGTCTAGTTAATTCGAAACCTATTGGCCAGACTAATCCAGATACATGTCACATGGGATCCATTAAAGTGGGAAGAGCTTGTTACCAAAGTTTCTCTATTTTCAGAACTGAACTAGAGACATTTTATTAAAAATGAAGTGATCATCTCATTCAGCTTATGCACAAAACATTTGGTGGTTAGGTAATGTCAACTTATAAAACTGATAACTTGTTACTTAAGATCGAAGAGTGGCCAACTTGATTAAAAACTTAATGGAATTAAATTATTTATTCATTGTTTGGAATAATTATTTATTCTTCGTCCTCATGCTAAAACACTCATTTATATATATATATATATATATATATATATATATATATATATATATATATATATATATATATATATATATAAAACTTTGTTCCTAAATATATAATGCATGGCATGTAGGAATAGTAGCTTTATGCATGCATGGCGGCTTAGGAAACTATTAGCTAAACTTTGTTCCTCGTAAAAAAGGGGGAATTAAACAAAGTATTTATTTATTATACCATATCTCTTAATTTGTTTCTTTAATATATGTGTTAATTATGCAGTCTATAACGTTCAACTGGGCAAATGATGTTGTGATTAAAGGCTTAACATCAGTCAATAGCCAGCTAATGCACTTGGTAATCAATAGCTGCAAGAATGTGATGGTTAAAAATGTAAGAATAATAGCACCAGACTTAAGTCCCAATACTGATGGCATTCATGTCCAATCTTCAACTGGTGTTACTATCACTGGTACAAGTATCAAAACTGGAGATGATTGTATATCTATTGGCCCTGGCACCAGAAACCTTTGGATGGAGAAGATTCAATGTGGCCCTGGACATGGCGTCAGGTAAATTCACTTATATTCTCTCTATATATATAAACCAATTTAATATACTCCCTCCGTTTAAAAAAGACTGTCTTACTTTGACTTGGCACAAACTTTAATAAAAAAAAGAAGACTTATATGTCTATCTTAAATAAGTCATAATATGTTTGTAGCTGTAAAACTTTTGAAACTTGTGATTTTAAACATGTCATAGCATTAATAAATACTTATTAGTAAGGAAATAATGCCAATGAACCAAAAGGGAAGAGTAAGACAAATCAAATACTTTAGGGATAAAATTTGGACCATTTCCCGTTCTAATTTCACGTATCATAACATATATATATATAAAACAAATTTAATTGTGTTTTTGGTTTGTGCATTGCAGCATTGGAAGTCTAGCAAGAAATTACAAAGAAGATGGTGTGCAGAACGTGACATTAATTAATTCAGTATTTTCTGGATCTGATAATGGATTAAGGATAAAGTCTTGGGCAAGACCCAGCACTGGTTTTGTCACCAACATTAATTATCAAAACATTATCATGAGGAATGTTGACAATCCAATCATCATTGATCAAAATTACTGCCCCAACAACCAAGGTTGTCCAGGCCAGGTAATTCCTAAGGGCCTGTTTGGCCATAAGAAATTTTTCATTTTTTACGGAATTTTTTTTACTTTTTTTTCAAATCAGTGTTTGTCCGTGAATTTTCAAATTTCACTTGAAGTTGCTGCGGACCGGGCCCAAGTCCCCTGGAAGGGGGCGCCAGAGAGGGTGAGAGCCCTGTTGTGCCCGGACCCATTTGAAAAATTCCAAATAGTTGTTTTCCTAATTTTTACTTCAAATCACTCACAAAATTCAAAAACAGCTCCAAAGTATATTCATATCCAAAAACAACTCTAATTTTCAAATATCATTTTCGCTTAATTTTTTTCTTCACTTTTTTCCGAAATTTTACAATTCTTATGTCCAAACATCCACTAAAAAGGTGTTCTTACTAAAAAGTTAAATTTACAAAAAGAAATACCAAATGATGAATCTAAATTTGTGATTTTATTGTTCATAAATTGGCAGACTTCTGGTGTAAAGATCAATCAAGTGACATACAAAAACATATTAGGAACATCAGCAACGAAAGTAGCCATGACTTTTGACTGCAGTCCAAGCAATCCATGCAATGGAATAAAGTTACAAGACATAAAGCTTACTTATTTGAATGGAAAAGCTCAATCTATTTGCAAGAATATTAGAGGAAATACTGGAGGAATCATCTTGCCTGATAATTGTTTATATTAATCCAGTGTTAGGATTTTTTTTTCCTTTTCTTTTTGGGGTGGGAGGAAAGAGGCATATATGCAAGGGACTATATTTTTTTTTTGTACGGTTCCAAATTGTTGTATTGTGTTTCATGGGACTTTTCTTGACTTGTAAGTTATGCCATATGTAAATTTAAAGAACAATAATCTAAAAAAAAGTTTTGTTCCAGAACAAGTGAATGCATTATTAGTTACAACTTTAATTATTTCTCCCCCGCTCTCTACTCGGTATCACCTGTCCGTCGGGGACCACACCTAAATCTTTGTTGGAATTTAAAGGCATTGGGCTTTAAAGTCTAAATAGTGCGAATTGGAAATGGTGGAAAATAAAATGGAGGAAAATAAAAATTTGAATGAAGTGAACTTTTGACTTGCATTTTGTCCCTCATTGGTGAGGGACAACTACATTGGTATGCTTATATATAGAATCACTTCTTAAAGCTCTTAAAAGGAGTTGAAGAGAATGAACCCTCGCGCTGTCGTCGTCGCTCGCTCGGCTTCGGCTTTGGATTCGTTTTTGTCAGACGGTCGATAAGATTATTTTTTGGACAAAATTTATTTAATTAATTATTTAATAATTAATTAAATGCCAGATCACTGCTGAAGATTCAGAAGGATAGCCTGGCCGCGGTCCTGGCGTAACCGCGGTAGGACCGCGCCAGAACCTTGCTGCAGATTCAGAGGGCCACTCTAGCTGCGGTCCTAGCATAACCGCAGTAGGATCGCGACAGGCGGCGTAAACTTCTGAAAAGACACCTTTTCCAGAACAAACATCACACCTCTTCCAATACTTGCCTATAAATTCAGAGGCATGACTTCGTTTTTAACACACCAAAAATATTACAGAACTTCCTTCTTTTTGGAAATACTGCATTTTAATTCGCAGTCTCTCTCTCTCGAATTC